>PTRB01000054.1:0-160570 GCA_025094155.1 Lichtheimia hyalospora FSU 10163
CTTAAAGGCTTAGGCCCTGCAACATGAGCGCATTTGGTACTAAAGCACTGGGTGCTCTAGCACTAGGGAACATGCTTCTCCCATTAGGCAATACAGATTGATACAATGGCAACCTTGACGAGCAGCCAATAATAGTATAACCAAGCAGAAGCCTTCCAGATCCTAATGTCACTTGTTTGAGTACACTTGCATGCAGGAACCATTCACTGAACACTTTACCTTTGCCATGTTGCTCGACTGCGTTCTTTGTCTGAGTAAACTCGATCTCATTGCCATGGACCTTGTGCTGCTGCTGTTTTATTATAAGTCTCGTTATTGAACAGTATTGCCTTTGTGGGATCTGGACTATGCATACCATGAGATAACGGATGATGTCCTTGCAACTGCCATGGCTTCCGTTCAATATGCTCAATCTACAATAGACGCACTGTAAGATCACAAGTCAATCAAATCATATGCCTTTCTTCTCAACATACCAAAACTAGGAATATAAATCGTGTTGGACCCCTCCTTGTGGACAGTGAAGCAAAGGATACATATCTCGATCCTTGTCTCTTGTATAAACGAGAAAGCAGCGAGCTACACGTGAACTTTTAGTGTCACAATGTCAAACCTGAAGATTAAAGCAAAAGGAACGATTGAGCATACCTGCTGTATGAAATGACGGTCGAGTCATTGGTAGATCACGCGCACTTATTGTTACATGAGACTCGAAAGAAGAATCGCCCATTGACCACGGATCGTGTGATCTGTTCACTCCATTGACGCTGTCTATTGAAGGCATTAATAACAGCTAATGCAATGTCGCTTGTAAATGGAGTTGCTCTTACCTTTGTTAAACACTAGTGGAGAAAGAGGAAGAAGAGGGACGCACTTTCTTTGTTCCTACCGCTGTCCTTCAGTTTATGCACACACCATTCATTGCCAACCCGCTTAGAGCAATTGCTGCTGTGAATATCCACATCAATAGAATAATACACACTTTGGATGCATAAAGAGACTTGCAACTCGATATTCCAATTGTGAATAGCCCTTATAATTAAGCTATACTTAAATCATCCTTACCTTGGCGGATGTAACCCAGCCTGGTCCGTGCGTATCACATTGATATGCCGCACCACTTCTGAACTTGTACAACCAATGTGTGACCCATTGTGATAGTGCATATAAATCCATTGCTATCATGCACACTTGATTGATCCTCATTATTGAATGCTTGTTCACAATTAACCGATACTGGCCAAGCAACTCATCATCCATTTGTGCAACATGTCAACAATGTCAACGGACCCACTTATGTCACCTCTTTCTAGGCAGGTAGATAAACCGATCTATCAGTTCAATCATGCTGGACCTCTTTTTCATGGCTTAATAACTTTCTTCCGTATCCAACAATGCCATAACATTGCACTTTCATCTATTGGATAGTTCTTTGATAGATCTCCAATGAAGTTGAGACCTTTTCATTTACGTTTTGGTCTGTTATCTGTAATATAAATTTAGACACATCTCCCACTAAAATCAATCCAACTTTACAATAATGTTCTTTTATTATGTATAATGGCCGAAAACGAGCAGTTTGACAGCCTCTCTTCCTTTTTTGGCGACTTCCATAACATTGAGCTATTTGTTGAGCACCATCACCAAGAGCAACCGTATTCTTCTCATCAAAGAACATGGCGTATTGCTGGACAATAGAGCATTAAACCCGAGCTGCATTAAAGATATTCGGATACTTTAATGTTGAAAGAATTGTATGATACGAAAACTTTATCCAAAAAGAACGACATGAGGGATAGAACCTATATTGGAAAGCTGGTTATAAGCTTTAGTAATGTTACAGCTAACAGAGTGTTTTCTGCTTACTCAAAACCTTTCTTGAATGCTATCTCGTTTGCTTGTTCACGAATTGGCAGTTGCTTTTATTTTGTATGAGAAGCGGAAGTTGAGGGCTGTTGTAGATGAGATAAGGATTCGACATATCAATGATATCGAATGCTTTGCTGTGGATCCTGGGAAGATAAAAGGTGATTCGTTCGGTGGTATCTTCCTCATAACAAAGATCTAACGTCACCAATTATGTCAATATCTCTCAAAAACTCGGAAGTACACCATGATAATGAAAGCAGGATAACAATGAAACGCTATAAATGATTACAACAAAAGATCAGCACATAAGTTAGCTTTAGTTTACACCAGTAATATTCAACGTGATACGCACCAAAACTTGGTACGCAATCAAGGAATTGTAACAGAAGAAAGTGATGCGTGGGAGTAGCATAATGCGTGACAACATCGTCTTAAGCCATGTAGCGCTTTCCATATTATCTTTCTTTGTGAGCACAGATGTCCACACGCACATAATGCATAAGCTTATTAATTGGTGGTGCTTTATCGTATCGCCTAAGTGTGGTTGATTGTTCGATGATGGAATAACACCAGTTAACCTAATTTGGCTATGCTAGTAGCCGGTTTATGCATTTCGCCACGAAAAGACAATAGAGAGAAAACAATGAGCACTGGTTTATTGTGTGTACTAATCATGATAATGCTTTGGTTAAAATAGTTGTTCGACCAAGCAATGCAAGTTTGGGGTATCATCTCTCTCAGTTGAGAACGTGGTAACAGTTCTTGTCATTATTTATGGAGCTTTCAGCTGTTCTTAAGGATGAACCTTTATCAAGAGGTATCGGTCACATATTAAGTATCACAACTCTGTAGGATGAAGTGTAGAAAGTATGATGTGAGTGATATAGTTCCAGCCATTGAGACCCATAAAACATGTAGAGTCAGTCACATTGTTGTATTATGCAATCCAAGCCATATATCGATTAGAAATAACAGATGTTATGGTGGCGATTAACCCAATGCGTCATCTCGACTACGAGCGACTACAATGTACCCATATTGCAATAATGGGTGGAATTCGATTACAGCTGTCAAGAGTACACAGGACTTTTGCCGTATAGCCGTCGGGGTTAATTATGTGGTGTGAAACACATACACACCCTTTGACACGCCAGAGTTTTCTCATTTTCATTTTCATCGTTCTTGATTGTCAGGCGGGAATGAGAGGCCAGCATCATATCAAAGTCTACCACCTCAATTTGACACCTTTATCGTTCTGTCACAGGTCATTATTATAGACATAAATGATAGGTCCATGCCCATTGGTAAGTCCTAGTGACATATCAATACATTTTTCTAGTAGGTGAAGAATCAACACCGACTGATTGGGAGCGATTATATCGGGGGATAATAGTACGCAAGTTGTGGGTATACACTGCACTTTGCAAGGTACCACAATGCAAGTGTCATCGTCTTGGTGGCAATTGATATACAAATGGTTTATCTTTATATTGGCGTTGGGATCATCGAACTCGTAATAGTACTATATGCACGTGGTAGATATAATGTGATTAGGGGTAGATCACTAATTATTACATGTATCCTTTACATGCTTGTATGTGCGTATGACGATGACAGTGATTTACACAGTTCTTTGTGCGATTGTATGTGCAAGTTGCATGAGAGAGTTTATTGATTCATCATCAAGGAATGATATCAATAAAAGTCGATGGATATGGGTGATTGTGTATTTAAAAGAAAGAAAAGGCAATGATGTTTGATCCAGGAAAATAGCGTGACCTTCAGGGCTCTCTTTTTGGGAAACATCTTTTATCGCTTGTATTCCGACCTCCTTTGCATACTACTACTTGTTCACCTATCTTTTATCACCGTTCAATTGATGCATGCCAACGACTCAGCCTACATTAAAGAAGTTTGGTCTGAAAACCTGGAGGAAGAGATGGCACACCTACGCGATTTGGTGGAAGAGTATCCCTATCTAGCTATGGTAGGATGCTTGTCAATCCCATTGTCACTATGCATATACCCTTTTCCCCACTTCTCCTACGCTTAGCTATTCCCTACCGATCAACACCTTGTCTTTTTTTCTCTTGTAGGATACTGAATTCCCAGGTGTTGTCGCTCGCCCTATTGGCACATTTCGAACTTCTTCCGATTACCACTACCAGACGTTACGCTGCAATGTCGACGTGCTAAAGATAATCCAACTGGGCATTACATTTGCGGATGAACACGGCAATCTCCCGCGCAATATATGTACTTGGCAGTTCAACTTTAAATTCAACTTGTCGTAAGTTGTATTGATATATGGAAGCGCGTATATACATGTGGTGGTCTCACACAAGATATTATAGCGAAGACATGTATGCACAAGATTCGATCGAGTTGTTGACCAAATCAGGAATTGATTTCAAGAAGCATGAGGAGCATGGTATTGACGTGGAGCACTTTGGTGAGCTGTTGATCAGTTCAGGCTTTGTGCTTTTGGAGGATGTCAAATGGATCTCCTTTCACAGGTACATTGGTATATTGGGATTATGATATTGGAGACTAATGGCTTTATTATAGTGGATACGATTTCGGTTATCTTCTCAAGTTGTTGACATGTTCTCCAATGCCAGCGGATGAAACCGAATTCTTTGAAATTCTACGACTTTACTTTCCCTGTATATATGATATCAAGTATTTAATGAGGAGCTGCAAGAATCTTAAGGGTGGATTACAAGATATTGCTGATGATCTACAGGTATGAAAAGGGATTGGATCTTCAAGTATTGGGTGGAGAGATATATTGGGAATATTCATCAGTGATGAATTTGTAGGTGGCCAGAGTGGGTCCTCAACATCAAGCGGGAAGCGATAGTCTCTTGACATGCACAACATTCTTTAAAATGCGACAAATGTTCTTTGACGATCGAATCGATGATCAGAAATATCTGTGAGTATCCATCATTTATAATCAATGTATATATACTCATCATCCATTACGACAGAGGATACCTGTATGGCTTGCGCAGTAGTCCAAGTGCCGTACAATCACTCACACAAGCAACCAGTAACATGTCGTTGAATAGCAACAACAATAGTCCGATAATTACAGATAGTGGGGATATTAATGGAAAGATGAATGGAACAATCAGGCAATAATAATAAAAAAAAGTAAAAAAGAAAGCAAGCATTGTTTTAGTGATAAGGAATATAAGGAAATCTACAACTTAGAATCGGCAACGAAGTTGGTGCCCTTGGCGATGTTGCCCTTAAGTTCGGAAGCAGCCTTGGTGAACAATTGCTTTTCATAAGGAGAAGTGGAACCAATAGGCAAAACACGTTCAACACCATTCTTGCCAAGCTTGACAGGAACAGAAAAGTATGGCACGTCACCCACCAACTCCTTGACTGCCTTAGCACCATTCTGATCGGCTTCCAAGTTAATATATGTGCATTCAACAATATCCTTGCCAGCGAAAGCAGCATCAATAACGGCAAGAGTGAAACGAGCACCAGCAAAAGCCATGGAAAGAGTAGCACTGCCAGCACCATTCTTTGCCTTGACAACTTCATCACCACCAAATTGGATACGATGGGTCACCTTTTCAATCTGATCCTGTGACAACTTGTTGGTGACTTGAGAAAGCAAAGGCAAAATAGTAACACCACTATGACCACCAACAACAGGTACTTGCAACTTGCTAGGTTCATCACCAATGAGTTCAGAGACAAATGTAGAGGCACGAACAATATCGAGAGTTGTGACACCAAAGATTCTTTTTTGGGCATATGCATTAGTCAAAAGCTTCTTACACAGCAGATCCCCCCCTTCCCACCTTTACCCCACAATGTTTTCTTACCTGCGAGGATCATAAACATTATGCTTCTTAAATACTTCAGCAACAATGGGAACAGTCGAGTTGACAGGGTTGGAAATGATACACATGAAAGCCTTGGGTGCATACTTGGCAGCTGCTGTAGCAAGATCACGCACAATACCAGCATTAATCTTGAATAAATCATCACGAGTCATACCAGGCTTGCGAGGAACACCAGCAGGAATCACAACTGAAATAATAGACATTCCAATGAGCAATCTCGCTTGACGATGCGTTACCATGGAGTCACTTGTTGCACTTACCAACTGCAGCATCCTGGATAGCATCCTTGAGTTGCTCAGGACCCACATGTCCGGTCACCTTGGATTTGGTGTTGATATGGCTATACAATACGCGAATTTAACACTCTTCCCATCATTTACTACATTTAATGTTTGGATAACATCCTTACCTAAGGTCAGCAGCAACACCTGGTGTGTTGACAATATCATAGAGGGAGAGATGGGTGATTCTCTCGGATTGCTTCAATAACAAGGAGAGAGGTTGACCAATACCGCCAGCGGCACCACATACGCAGACTTTAACCATGATGACAAAGAAGAAACAGAAGATGTGATTTTCATGTGTCCCCCGCATTTGATCGCTTTAAAACCATCCCTCAGTTAAACTCAGCATCCAACCACACGTGAAGTTGACTTCTTGTCATTTGACAACCCACCTGTGTACTTTTTGCATATGATATCTTTATGATGCTCAAATTTATAAAAGGATATTGGGGAATCTCTAATCCAACAGTCAATCTCAAGAGCTGCTCACGTTAATCACTTTAAGCGTTTCTTACGAGCTATATGCAGAAAACGATCATATGTATTCACTTTCTTCGATAATGCCAAAGCTGAAGAGAAGATGGGGAGGGGAAGAGTATATGATTTAAAACGTACAAGAACACAATGAAAAGGATAATGGGAATACAGAATGCGGAGTGATATGGGGTTAATCCAGCAAATCGACAATGGCTATATAAAGTAGATTTATGTCAATACAAGATTCATTATATATACACATCATGTTTGAAAGCTTACCTTGAAGGATCAAAGATCCCATCATGACTGCCAAGAGAACAATAGCGTGTAACTGAGAAAAGGGGAGTGCACACATGCTCCATAGGACAATTGCGTTGAGAATGCGTGATCCGATAATGACGATGCCGTAAATATCTTTAAGCTTGGTATTGATGAATTTGATAAGCGAGTTGAGAATAAGAATCAATCCTCCCATGATAAGGAATGTCTTGTAAATGAAATTCTTTTCGTCATCTGAAAAGTCCACTTTGAGTTCTTCTGCACCAGATCTCCGCATAAGATGATGTGTACTATTTGGATGAGCATCCAGCATATCGTTGCTATCATCAGGTGCTGATGAAGTCATTTGAATAGCTTGTATTGCTGTAAATGCTGCAGTGCTCAATGCATACTTGAAGATGCTGATATAACCGGTTTCATGTAATGCTCCTAATGATCCTGCAGGCTTTACCGAAACAGTTGTGTGCACAGGTGGTTTTGAATAAAGGGTATCATCATTATGATCAGGATAAACCGAGTCCAATGCGCGTTTCGCCAATTTGTGTGCACTTTCTGTGCTTGAGCCACTAGAAGATTCCGACCCAGCTGCTGGTTCTGCACCATGTTCGCTGCTGGATCCTGATGCTGCTGCTGGTTCAGCTCCGTGTTCACCACTTGCTGCTGGTTCAGCTCCATGTTCACCACTTGCTGCTCCTTCAGCTGCAGGTTCTTCTTCATGTAGCACACCATCTTCAATAAGTTGCGATCGATAGACCTTGAGACTAAAAATTTGGAACATGTGAGTTTAAGCTAAATTAATTATCCCATGAAAAAGTTCATTCATTACTTACGTGTTGATCAATGCAATACCAAAAGCAACCTGACAAAGATGCAAAGGAAAGTGGAGATAAACCCAAATCTGATGATGCTTGCTTTGCAAGAAAACCTAGATATTGACGCATGAGACGAATAAGCCAAATTCGACCATAACAATGGTTACTAACCTCCTTTGTGAAATCTTCAAAGTACATAAAAAAGAATCCGAAAATAATGACCACAGCCATCCAGTTGGGTGCCCTGCATGAAAATAATGAATAACATAGCACCTCTTGGCAGTTTCCTAATACTTACATGATCATAATGTCCAGGCCCGATGCAGCGACCAATCCAACTAACCCCATCAGGTTTTCGCCTATCCATACTCCGATTAGGATCTTCATCCAAGCGCGTCTAGCCCACATGTGTTGTATAAGACTTACCCAGAACAATCAGTGTGAGCAAACCCAAACGTTCAGCAAGATTGCTAGCAGCCCATGAAAGTGTCTTATCACCACGACTAATCACATTCACCAGTACTTCTGTAAGGATACCCAGATACCATAATACACGATGGATGCCTTGGTCGAGGATGGCAAGAGAGGATGCCCATAGTGTGATGGAGATAAGATTGGCACCAACATAAAAGGACAATGCAATGCGTGATTTTGACCGTGCAAGAAGAGCAACCACCAGCACTTGTGACAAGTTGCCAAATTAGGTTTGGAATCAAGCCATTCTTTCGTTTTCAAGACTTACCGATCGAATATTCGAACACAAGTACGGCCTTGAGTGCTAATAAAAGATCGTCCATGAATATATCGGTTCAGTGAATGTGTGTATAGCAACTTACCAATATAGCCATAAACATAAGCTGCGGATGTCAGGAAATGTTGTGCGGTACCTGCCATAGAAACTTGATAATAATAATAAGATCGCTGTTGATGATGGGAGTTATGTTACACACTTACTGACAGCACACATTTCAATTAATTTCCAAATGTGGTGTACGACATCATCCCTATCATCATCATGAGCTGTTATGTCTCGGAACTTTGTGATTGTCAGCAGCTTACGTGTCAAATCGTGCTGTGTATCTATATGATGATGAATGCATATTACGTGAGATTTAGCTCTTTTCGATAATAAAGTTACTTACAATGAACTTGATGCCCATGCCCACCAAGTGATAACGAACCACTGTGCATAAGTTCCAAGGGATGTCCAATCTTTGATAACATGGCTGTGGGTAAATTCTGTCAAAGTAGCAACGTAAAACAAGTCGTAAAAGAGTTCCAACCAAGATGCTGCCTTTTCTTGACCAATATCAGCACTAAGATCTGGTTCTGGGTGTCTAAAGGAAAAAACAATGATGAGATCAGGTTATGTTGGAAAATTCGATCGATGCTTACTGAAAGAAAGGTCTACGTGTAGCTTCCACTGGCAAGTGTTCATTATGATGTATACGTGGTTTAAATTCCACATAAACATTCTCGTTAAACTCGATGGTATGATTGTCAGGATTGTGTTCAAGTTGTGATAAGTCGTGGTGTGTTGGTTCAAAGTGATCCGATTTGTGATGATGAATCTTGATTGAAAAGTCGCGTTTGGATTTGTATAGGAAAGCGGTAAGACCATCAGTGTCATGCACGCCGTTAAACTTGATTCGTTCTTGTGGTGTCAACCGCATCTAAATGATTATATTGCATTAGATTTATATGAGGTTTGTAACAAGGGGAGAGATATCTTACCAAACTAGCAAATTCATCCGCCTTATCATGAGCCAGTGCAAAACTCTGATTGCCTCGTAATTGCCGAAAATGGACAACTAACATATTGAAAACATCAACATATGAACATTATGCCTATCCATTTTGTATCAAGCTCCTTATTCCTGATTACATACCAATCACATAATCAGTATCAGATTCAGCAGTAGACAATGGTGGTGGCCTAAAAAATCAACAAGGTTATTAGGGAAATGCAGGTTATATTACTACTTACATTTCCTTTGCATGTTCTTCAGGAGACATGGATTTCCATGCTTCCAATTCTTTCAGATATGTTTTTCGCCTTTCGCGATGTGCCTGAAATTGTTCGACTGGATGTGATAACACGTCGCCAAATGTTTCGTCTCCATGGTGATACGTGGGTCGTTCACCAAGACTTTTACGTTGATCACTGAATTCAATTTGTTCCATCTCCACATCGTCATCGGGAGCATTGAGAGCCATAAATTCTTCTTCGTCTTCTTGACGTGTACGACCAATAGGAGGGCGATAACCACCTCTTCCACGCATGGTGGGACCTCGTCTTACTGTTCCTCGACGCATTTCTTTTTGATATATAAAAAAATGAGTGTGAAGGGGAAAAAGGTGTTGTGTGTGTTTGTGGAGAAAGAAGTGAAAAAAAGGGGGAGAATGAGCCAAGCCCAAGATGTGATTTAATCGAGAGCGCAGTAAAGGTGTTGCGTCGATCAGCCCAATGCTCCGATATTGACAAGCGCTTTTCTATAATAGGAATGTGGATCCCATTATCCACTGTGGTCCCGACCCAACAAAAATAAAATGACGGGGGGGGGGTTGCATGGATGTGTGTGATTTACTTTCTTTCTTTCCAACACACATAATGGACCCAGCTCATGATAAAAACAAAGACGATCAATCTACTACAGAAGTGAAAATTCAGGACTTGTATAATCTCATCCATAGTCAACGTTGTTGCATGATGACCACTCGATGTTCTGATTCTGGTCGTCTTGTCAGCCGTGCTATGGCACCCTGCCCGGTAAATCACTATTTTTGTGTCACATTCTTCTTGGACTGATATTCCATTATCGATGGATTTAGCCTGATCCAGAAACACCAGCCGATCTCTGGTTCTTTGCTAACAATCAAACTCACAAGTTTGAAGAACTAGATCATGATCCCAATGTAAATCTAGCCTTTAATAACCCTGCCACTGCAGAATGGGCAAGTATTTCCGGTAAAGCCAAAGTCATCAATGACCGAAACAAAATCAAGCAGCTATACACCCCTGATCTCAAAGTAAGTTTGAAACTGTGCCATACTTTTTCATCCTTTATTCATTATTGGCTCATAGGCTTGGTTTGGCGATTTGCATGATGGTGTTCATGATGGCGGTGTTGATGATCCACGCATTTCTCTCATTTATGTTGAAGGTGAAACTGTACATCAAACCCTGAAAGGCGCTTCAATGCCCGTTCAAATCTGGCGTATCACCAAAGCCATATGGTCGGGTGAACCTCCCAAGATTGCTGTTACTCAAGAACTCGATAATGAAGAGCTACAGCATGCTCGTAATGTTCACAATCTCGATAATGCCATAGTTGATTAGGAAACACACATTTTTTAAACCCATGTACATAAAACTGCGTTGATGCATGAATATCGTCTTATGTTGCACACACAAGTTACACCCATCTTGGCATTAACATTGAGAGTGACTATGGCACTTTGTGTCACATGAATACAATATTTGTGTCATGTCGATGCTTTTTATGAATGCAAACTTTCCATATTGTAGGAAAAATGAAGATCATGACACTCTACATGTTCATAATGAATAACTTTAAAGTCTACAAACAAAGGAACAATCATGTGATCATAGTATTCGATTCAACTGCCACATTGCTTATTAATCACGTGTCAATATGTACGTCATGCGACATGGTTTTTATATCCAAACATGGTTACAAGGTAATACGTTGATAATTGACTGTAGCTAAGCCCTGTCCTCTAATCAAAACTGTGGTATCCTTGCCCAAATGGTCGAGCAAGTAGGTGAATGCTGGTATCTCGCCCTTTGTCCATTCATCATAGTGGCAGCCAATGGTCGCACTCATTGTTGCATTACCGGTTTTTTTATATTCCACACCCATCTCGAAAGGTTGACCGTACTCTAGATTGTAGACAACGAGAGCTCCAAGCTCCTTGTCATGTGGCGTTTCCAATCCATGCGCCCATCCTTTGATAATTTCGCCATCATCATCCGTATCCAAGCGTAGGCGGCATAAAATGCTGTTCTTGGAAGTGAACACTGTATCCAGTCGACACACATCATTGTCGCATGAAGTTTCAATTTTTGACACTTGGATCTCATCAGGGTTGTCGGCATAAATGGGTACAAGGCTAGTTTGGTACTTGCATTGTGTTTGATAGGTATTGTGCACATGACAGGAAAGTGTTTCAACTTCATTGGCGGCAAGTGTTTTCTTTAATGCTTGTGCAACACCCCAAGCTGCAGTCAGGCTCACAGTTGTCAATCCAGAAGTTGCATTGTACTCTTCTCTGTACAGCATCTTGTTTGGTGACCAACCATCATTGAAAGGCTTGAGAACACAGCAAATCGCAAACACCAAGACCAAGAGAGTAGTGATGCTGATAGCAGCAGATCGCTTACGACCAGCAATATGAATCCAAGGCTGAAGTTGAATCACCATCAGAACAATAGGCAATGACATCAATGCATATACTATAGATCACAATCAATAATGGCTCATCCATGAATACATAATTTACTACTTGACTCACCTGCAGCTTCTGGAGTACCATCCACTGTAGCATGACGCATTGTGTCCATCAACAAGTAGTTTTGATCAATGAGAATGATAAAAGGCACCAAGATTTGAGTCAAGAATACAAGTGGCATTCTTAGAAAACTTTGGGTTGGCATAGCGTTGTAAAGGGTCACGGCGATGACATTGCTTGCCAAGATAAAGATGGAAAAGTACATGACAGCTACTTGGTTCGAAGTTGCATAAAGACTCAGAATCACCATGGTCCACCAAAACGCAATCACACCGTAAAAGCTGGATTCAGGTGACAACAAGGTCTTTCGCATAAATTCAGGCTTGGTACAAAGAATTTGAGATGTAGTCAAACCAAGAACAGCAGCAAGGAATAGGTACATGGATACTGAAATGGCATTTCCATAAGTAACCTATGATCGATATTGTCAATATCCATGCTATTCCAAATGGATTCATTGCTTATACATACCATCGTATTGATGTTAAATAATACAGTTGCTGCAATACCCACAAAGATCGCCGTGAAGAGAAAACCAATGATAGTAGCAAAGAATCCTTGTGCGACAATTGCCATGCGTTGACCAAGCAAATGACCTTTGTTAGGACCAGCAATCATGGATGTCCATACGAGAGCCATCAATGGAACAACCACCAAGATAAGAATATTGATATTACGTTGAGTGGCAAATCCGTAGGCAAGCATAACGCGGCCTATGATATCATAGTACACCATCTTTGATTCATGCTGCTCAGTGAAAATGGAGTCATCCTTGTCAATAGCCTTGAGAGCTTCCAAAGTAATATCACCCATATGCTGTACTGATTTTGGTGAAGTGTTGCTGAGATTGTCGCGTGGCGTGTGATAATGAGAACGAGGTGCATAAAATGCAATGTCAACACCAGGGACACCTTGTTGTGTAAATATGGTATAATCGGTATCACTTTGGAAATAGGTGGCATATTAATTACTCTCAATAACATTGATAATGAACACTTGTCTTACCTCTTGATCAATCCCAATTTAAACATATCATTGCCAAGTGGTGTTGCATGTGCCAATGGAGCATGTGCTGCTACATGTTTGATCGCTTGCATACTGCTACAGCGGAATACCATTGCACGTCCTCCAGCACCAGCACCCTCTATTCCTTTGCATCAATACCTTTTGTAATTTCATACGGTCATAATAAAAGCTTACCGAGATTAATGAACATCTTTACTGTGGGGAACCAAGGATGCTTTGTGAATTGTTTTGCACCAACTATATAAAGTTGTTAGCATATAATAACTATTAATAGCAAGGTATAATGTCTTACCCAATCCTCCTTCTTCGGCATTATTGATAAGGAAGATGATGGAATGACGAGGAGGATGCTGAATAAAGTATCGCAAGAGTTCCAAGGCCACAGATACTCCCATACCATTATCCGTTACTCCAGGAGCTGTAGGAACACTGTCATAATGTGCATTGATCAACACCGCCTCTTCTGTATCAAGTTGTCCACGTAGGCGTACAATCAAGTTTCTTGATTCCATGATCCATTGTTCACCTATACAAGAACATATGAGTAATATATCCTACTGTTACTATCATGATGACACTTACTCTTGGCAAACCATACATTCTCGTTTGCCACCACTATGCCATCCTTGGTCACCACATCCACTTGAACGCCTGTTTTATTGCCTTCCTTTTGGAAATCATATGCAAGCGAGTCGAGCCATGCCTTCATGGCAATGTTTTCTCGGGAATTCACTGGGTGGGGTTCAGTAAACCGGCTCAAATAGGTATCAAACGCGTGCATTCCAGCAAATCCATCTGTTGCTTGAGCTGCTCGGTCAGATAATGCTTCGGGAAGAGCCACTCGAACACCATGAACAGCTAATGCCAAGAGAGCAATGAAACCAAATGTGAAAAGATAAACGAATGCTGCACGTTTTCTTTGATTGGGTAATAAATGAGCTGTTGAACGTGAACGTGTTGCAGGTTCATGTCCCAAGAGAGGTGTCTGCTCAGAGGCAGTTGTTCCTAAATCACGCCGTTGGTCGTCGTCGTCTTCAATTGCCATGGAGTTTGAAGCAAAGGAAAAGAAGCCAGAGTCATTGTTGCACTGTACGCACGTACACACGCTATAAAAACAGAATCCAATTAGGTAATCCAAATTTGAAGCCGAGGAAATGGATATCGTGTTACCAACTCAAGCGTGCATGTATTTGCCGTATCTAGGTTACCATGCGCAGGTTATATATATCATCTGTTAACCACCTCCCTTACCTTGTACATATATATCCTTCATTGTCTAATTGAATGACACACACTTTTCATTGTTCCGTCAGAATGAATACACGCCTTCATTTAGTACTATTAGAACCATAATTATAATGCACAAACCAATGTATCACATCATTGTCATTTACAGCATTGCATGTTACACAGACCTCTTCCCACGGTTACTTTCATTCATTTTTATGCAACAAGTAACGAAACCAGCTACTTGGTTCTATACTTGAAATACTCTGCACATTCAGTAAACTTTTATCGATCGAATGAATGTTGTCATCTCACAATCAAGCGTCGTCATTGTGCATGCACAAACAAAGTATTCACTTTTGGATCTATGGGAATATCAACAATCGGGTGCACGCAATGCATAAGAGCGACCTGTGGGAATGCTTCATTCTTTGAGAAAATCATCACAAAGCAGAATATTACAAGGTTAACAAACAACAACATTGTCATATATATTATTGCGTTTGCTATTCTAAGTACAATCTATGATTTGTCTACTGGTAACTTGGATGGCAATGCTTTGAGATCGGGTGGAAGGAACTGTGATCGAGCATCTTGAGACTTGAGCAACTTGGGCGAGTAGTATTGATATATAGCATTTTGATCTGTTAAAACAGGATATCGTTCCATAAACTCGAAAAAGTCATCCTGATCCTGGAGTTTGTCGTCAGGTGATTCAATGGCCAAGTTGACAAGATGAATATAAAAGGAAGTGATAGTTTCGTGATAACTTTGACGTTTGGAAGGATTCATTTCGAAATGACGACGAATGGTTTCCTTGATGACAGGTGTAGCGGTATCCTTGCCAAGCTCCTTTAAATAGTTCCATGCCATACGAACATGAGCACGATGTGTCCATAAACGAGGATCCATCGAGTCTTCGAATTCCTTCATAAACACTTGCTCACCCACACTTCGATACATTCGATCATAATAAAGTAGGGGTTGTGCTTCTTCTCGTCGACCCAACTTGCTACCAACGCCATGATCCACCTTGGTAACACGCGTAATCCATAATTCATGATCGCCCAGTTCCAGTACTTTTAAAAGTTTGCATTGCATTGACCCAAGTGTTCCCATAAGAACCGGTAGCCCTGTGGATGGATCGTCATAGAAAGGGATATCCTTGAATTGGTCCGCTTTGTTGGGTGACGAAAATGCTACTGATTGCTGCATTTGCTCGTGTGATAAGATATTGACCACCATACCACCAGAAGCATGCAATAGTTCAGAAGCGCGTGATGGGATGCGTACACAGAATGATACAAGTGGTTCAGGATGTAAACATATTGGAGTGAATGAAGATACGGTAACACCGCGACGTTGAATGGCTTCAGTTGTTCCACCATTCGAAGTTGTAACAACAACCACGGGTTGAGGAACTCGCCTCATTACTTTGCGTACTTCGTCAGCAACGACATTTGTTGGAGGGGATGTAGTATAACTGCGTATGCGTTGGCAGGTGGAACGAGCTATGCAGCGCGTGAAAAACAACATTGATAAAGAGGCACGACAGCCCCCTCTGAGTTTTGAAGCGAGCTATCATTCCACACAATGAGTTCATGATCAATAAAACAATGTAGACTTGGTTCACCCACTGGAAATACAGCATACATTCGTAGCAAGTTATATTGAGAAAGGTAGCAGTACTGGTGATGCCCATTGATGGATCTCTTTGATGAAGAAAACATCCGAAATATTAAGCTCTTGGTTAGATCAGTCGATGCATTTGATTGAAAGTCTACAAAACTCTTGTCTAGCATCGCCTAGTACACCATCATGAACACGTAGAAGCAAAGCAAATCAAATATACTTTAGATTATATAATGTCGTCACCTCATGGATTGTTGCACTAGTATGATTTGCAGTTACTGGGGATGATAAAGACAATGGTAATACATGTAGCGAATGGCTATTAATATGTGATCCTTGGGTCTGTAGTGAACATTCGTGACTCTCCATGCTGGACCTTCCTTTAATCGCCCCGCTTAAAACGCGTGCTACTACGCGCCTATTTCTTCCTTTCTCTACCCGAAACGACACGACCTACCACCACTCGCCACCACCACCACCACCACAATGAATAACTTTTTCCAAGCACGATCCAATACTAATCGCGGTGCTAAAGAACAAGCTTTGGAAGAATCCAAACCATGGGTCGAGAAATAGTATGCTTTTATTTTCAGATCTACCCCAAGTTTCTAATGCTTTATATGCCTTGATAGTCGACCAAGGTCAATGAATGACATTTCCTCGCAGGAACAAGTGGTCCGTGTATTGCAAAAGGCTTTGACTTCAGAGAATGCATGTAGATATGTCGACACAAGAGAGAAAATACACTGTTAACAGGTCATATCTATCCAATAGCTTCCTCATTTGCTCTTTTATGGACCACCCGGCACTGGCAAAACATCTACTGTGTTAGCACTTGCACGTGAACTCTTTGGGTAAGCAACAGTAACAATATAAAGGTCATCTTTCGTTAACCATATATGTTGTTTTTCAAGACCATCCCTTTTCACTTCCCGTGTACTCGAATTGAATGCATCCGATGAGCGTGGTATTCAGGTGATTCGAGAGAAAGTCAAGACATTTTCACGTATCACTGTTACCAAAACGGTTGCCGGCTATCCTTGTCCACCCTATAAGCTTGTTATCTTGGATGAAGCTGATTCAATGACCAAGGATGCTCAATCAGCTCTGAGACGCACAATGGAAACATACTCAAAAACTACTCGCTTCTGTATCATCTGCAACTATGTTAGCAGGTAAGCACAATAATATGGGATGGTGATGGGATACTTAGAGCAGTGGTTCCTTTGATTAGAATTATTGAACCCATCACATCCCGTTGTGCAAAATTCCGATTCAAGTCATTACCTGTGGACGACGTGAATAAGCGATTAACAGAAATCTGCACAAAAGAAGGCGTTGACCTGGCTCGGGGTGTAAGCTTATCTATTATCACATCCATAAAGCATGTATGCTAATAGGGGGATGTGTAGACGATGGATGTGTTGATCAAGGTCTCCAATGGCGATTTACGTAAAGCAATCACTTATTTGCAGTCTGCATCATCCTTGTATCCAGGCGAATCTATCAAACCAAACACCATGAGCGAGTTGGCAGGAGTAAGTATCCCAAATATTGCATTGTAGGAAGCATTTTGTGTGTGTGTGTGGGTGTGCGTGTGCTCATGATGTTGCAAATAGGTCGTGCCAGAAGATGCCCTTGCCAAATTATTGGAATCATGTGAAACGAATAATGACAATGAGATCCAGGATGCAGCATTAAATGTCATCAACCAAGGCTACGCAGCAGACATTGTTATTTATCAGGTAAGGAGATAGTGTTCATTGTCTATGGGAGTCATGAAGCTTAACGCTTTGTCGTGGTTGTAGCTGCACGAGGAGATTATGAAATCTGAAACTATCAACACTGCGCAAAAGACTGAAATCTCGGATTTACTGGGAACTGCTGATATCCGCCTTGTTCAAGGCGCTGATGAACACCTTCAACTATTGTCTCTTATGTCTGGCATAGCATCCATCCTCGCCAAATAAACCATATCCATAATTTGCAACCATACATGCATAGGATTCGACCCTTTCCCCCCCCCAACCAACTTCTTCATGTGCATAAAAGGATTTGATACCAATCATATGTTATATTGTTCTAAGGGATAATAGTCTATATTGAAGTTCTATTGTATTGTTGTTATTCGATTCATTTATAGTTGGCATTTAAAAGGAACATCCTGCTAAAGATCAATAAACCAGGGGCGATAGGTTGCTCATTCAAGTGCATCTTGATCCAGTATTCAAGTTGTCGTTGAAGTTGCTCTTCATCTGTATCAATCGATCGCCTAAAAGTGGATGGATGAGCGATGCGTTATCTTGTTATCCTATCACACTTACATTCCACGCTCCTCCACGGCATGTTGCAATTCCGACAACGAGAGAGATTCGATACCTTCTTGTGCAATCAGCTGCATAGTGACAATTGTACTTTAGCTCATTTGATTTGATATTGGAGTTTGGATATGCTTACCTTGTCATCTTTCAAGAGATAGTCCATATGCGTGGTCAAACGCTGTTCAAGCATCGACTTGGTACCCCATCCACGAAGGCCCATGAATCTATATCCCATGTTAACTTGCACTGGATCAATAAACTGCATTGTTCCTTTCTCTCACCTGCAGTAAGCTGAAAGATTCTTCTTGTGGATTTGGGCAAACTCGAAATCATAATTGTAGTGCTTGGCAAACTTTTCAAAACTTCGTGGCTTCAAGAAATCTTGCACTGACATCTATCATCATGATCATTAATAACACGGTGGTCTCAGTGCCAGCAAACCAGTGATTACTTACTCCAGGGATCCTTTCCGATGCAGTAAGAACATTCTTGGACATGATTTGACGAGCATCATCCAGCTTTTTACGTTGCTTGATCTATTCACGATAGAGTTGAGATAAAGCACTTTGGCCAATAATAATAAAAAACACAACTTACGATTTGAGCTTCTTGCAAGCATGTACTTGGTATAATGCTAGGAACAAAAATGACCCAGAGGGGAATCTACCAATCAATGACTGATCAGTATAAAGAGCTTATCACATAACATAGGGGGATACACTTACAGATTCAGGCAAGATAAGGAAAATCAATCCAAATGGAATGAGCTTGAGCATATCCTTTTGAGATCTATAGATCTATTCATCCATCAGCTCATTACTACTACAAGCACGCATCTCATTATGTAACCTACCAACTGAAATTCGGCACGATTCAATATGTATCCTTGTTCCTGTACTTGCTGTTTCAATGCCTTTGCTTCCTTTTGATTTGCCCACAACTGTTTAAGACCGTCCTTGTAGAATCCAATCAATGCCTTTGACTTTTGATACAACTGTGCTATGCGACCTTTGGGTTTTTCTTGAATCTGCTCAGTGGTTGAAGGGGATGATGATCCACTGGATAGGCGATAAGAGCTCACAGAAAAGGATCTAATACACACGTTAAACAACTGCTTCCTTCACTGCTGGATTTTACTTGTTACACTTACCTTTGCAATAAAAGTGAAGAGCATGGCTGGTTGAAAGCTCGAGATCGCAAGGGAAAGGCGATCGCACTGGTACCTGCTGCGCGATAGTTGACAGTTTGTAAAGGTGTCACCCTATGGGATAATAACAAAAACCGTATACGATGAGCATAAATAATACCCATCTTGTCAAGTTTTCATACCTAGCACAAGTGCGAATGAGCTGACGACGAGCGATTGGAACCGACATTAGAGAGGAAAACACAGGGCAACTCAAACCTGATAGCCACACAAAATCAAGCTTTACTTTTATAGGGTTGCCAATCGGCTGTACTTTCCCGAAAAGCAGCGGATCCAAATGGTCATTTGCCAATAAACAATGAATATACAATGATGGACCCATTGTCATGGGTGAGAGCATATCTTGAATGAATCAAGTCTTTGTATCATTGTATGCTGTTATATCCTCTTTATTATACAGGTTGTCATGCCTTTATGATTCAAAAGGTTGCCATGCAACCACACAATACTGTAATGATCACATCATGACACTCTTTGATACATTAGAAGAAATGTCTTTTTTAATGAATGTTATCTACTTTGTTGCTAATGGGAATATGTATCAAGGGAATACTATGTATGTTGACAGGGTGTGGAAAAGGATCGATCATTGCTTAAATGCAACTCTCATCCAATGTGAATTGACTTTTTGTGTGCAACGAATCGGACTTGGATCTTTGAGTGTCGGTTATCTATCACTGCCAATCCCTTGAGTGAAATCTTACCTCTGGCGCTTAAAGTTGTCTCTTTGTTCCAGTCAAGTCCACTTTCGGCGAATTGTCAAAGTAGCAGGTTGCAAGATAACATCATCTACTTGTCTCATTGTGCTTGAGCATTCAGTACTCTATTTGCAACACCATAAGCCATCTGTTCCCCTGCTTTAGTCCAATAGTAGCAGCTAATCTTGGCAAGCAACTTGATTCATCCTGCAATGTCTTCACCCAACAGCACCAGCAAGTCCACCTCGAGTTTACACCGATCCCTTTCCGGTCATCTGCAGCGACTTCATATTCGTAATCAAGACACAAACACACCAACAAGTTCACAAGAATTCACCGAGAAACGTTCAGGTGTTTATTCTATAAGTTAGATTGATGGACATGTCTCTCTAAATGGTATTATCTTGGATATAGCAGCTCCGCGCAAGTTTTCCTTGCAATCAAGATCCCCTCCTTCGCAACAACTACTAAGTCGATCTCAAGAAAATACGGGCATTGATGCGATTCAACCTATCAAAAGATCAAAGTCTCAAATGACTTCCTCATCTTCAACAAAACTATCATCATCATCTGTTAGTAGACGACATCGTTCTCCACCACCTCCTGCTTCTTCTAGTTCACCCATCATGAACAAATCAACACATGAACAACAGCATATCATGTCAAGTAGTCAAATCAGTGAAACAACAGATGATTCTGGAGATGATTCAAAGGATTTATCCAACGGAATGTTTGGTAAAGCGCGTGATCGCACGACATTCAAGGGCGTGTTTGGAAAAATGGTTGGCAGTTTCAGTAAGTGGGTGGGGTATTTCATGCATGTTATTGGTTGGCTGGATATTAAGTGTATTGTGTGCGCGTTTTATAGATCTCCTCAACAAGGATAATACTGCGAGTAAACAGGAGAAGGAAATGGAGATTTCTGGTCCATACAACGCCAAGCACGTCACTCATGTTGGCTTTGATCCTACTACGGGTGAATTTACTGGGTTACCATACGAGTGGCAAGTACTACTAAAACAAAGTGGCATTTCCAAAAAGGAACAATACCAGAATCCTCAGGTATATTGAAAAATAAGCTTTCATAGCACGTGTATATATATATATATCTCATCATCACTATTCTTAGGCTGTATTGGATGCTATTGGATTCTATCAAGAAACAAGAAATCATGATGATTCGGTGTATCACAAGATGGAAAGAGCACACACTGCCAGTCATTTACATACCGTTTCTACTTCAGCTGCTCCTCTTCCCAATTACAATACTCCAAATGAACGTGTATCACCTCCTTCTTCGCCTGTTACTTCTTATCAACAACCATCATCACCTACTTTTACCGATCAACCACCACGATCACCACCTCCTCCACCACAACAACTACAACAACCAACCAAGTCTACTGAACAACCTGGTTCCAGTTCACTGGATCGTTATTTAGCTGAAGGTCGATCTCAACATTCTTCACCCCCCTCCGTTAACAAATCTCCTCATCCAGCACGCGATTATGATATTAAACACAAGTTGAGCACAAAACATCGACGACACGAAAATGAACCACAACATCAACAACATGGACCTTTGGCTGGATCACCAGGCACTGTACGACAGCGACCCAAAGAACGAAAGAGTGCTGGTATGAAAGATGCTGAAGTCATTGCCAAACTGCGTACCATTTGCATTGAGGATAATCCAAGCCAGATCTATCGTAATATGACCAAGATTGGACAAGGGTAAATATGCAACATATTTGTGATACGTAACTTGATCGACTCATCTTCTTTCTACTAGTGCTTCGGGTGGTGTATACACTGCGTATTCGGAAGGACGTGATTTGCCGGTTGCAATCAAGCAAATGAATCTCGAACAACAACCTAAAAAGGAACTTATTATCAATGAAATCCTTGTCATGAAAGAATCTCGACACAAGAACATTGTCAACTTTATCGACTCGTATCTTTGGCGTGGCGATCTGTGGGTCATTATGGAATACATGGAAGGTGGTAGTTTAACGGACGTGGTGACACACAACATGATGATTGAAGGCCAAATTGCTGCGGTGTGCAAAGAAGTCTTGGCAGGTCTCTGTCATTTACATGCAAATGGTGTCATTCATCGTGATATCAAGAGTGACAATGTGTTATTAAGTTTGAACGGCGACATCAAGTTGAGTAAGTACGACCCTGCTGCCACTTGCTCTATGCATGACACACTGATTCATTTTCAATAGCCGACTTTGGTTTTTGCGCACAGTTGAACGATATGCAATCAAAACGGACTACCATGGTGGGTACACCGTATTGGGTAAGTCGCTTTTCTTTATGATACGAATCATAATTTTAACCCATATTTTAATAGATGGCACCTGAAGTTGTAACGCGCAAAGAGTATGGCCCAAAAGTGGATGTTTGGAGTTTGGGTATCATGACGATCGAAATGATTGAAGGAGAACCACCTTATCTGAACGAGAATCCATTACGCGCATTGTATCTCATTGCAAACAACGGCACTCCCCAATTACAAGAACCAGAATTCATTCAGCCTGTTTTCCGTGACTTTTTGGACAAGTGTCTCGCCGTTGATGTTGATACCCGGCCTTCTGCAGCCGAGATGGCCCGTCATCGTTTCTTAGAACTCGCAGATCCCCTTCCCTCTTTAGCTCCACTCATCCGTGCTGCACGTCGTGCTGCTGCTATGCAACGGATGTAATCAATAACACTTCCTATTTTACCTCCTTATCCCATCCTTCCATCTTTTCTTCTTCGTTATCCGATGTAGTAGGTACTTGACAAAAAAAATATCTAGTATCTTTATTTCATCTTTCCATAAGTAAAAACTATACGCTTACATGAAGGCATTTTCTATATCCACAGAATCTTACGTAGAGTGAAGATCAATTCTACTTTATAACAATCAAATACGTAGCACCATGACAACAATAATGAAAGCAGAATAACAATGAAAGCTTATAAATGAGCGCGAGAAATATCAATGGCTTTATTCAGCAGAACTGATATCCATGCGATCAAAAAGTTATAATAGGATAAGGAAGATACGTGGGAGTAAAGTGATAATGCGTGACAACAATCTTCGCCTTATATATGCATTATTGATGTGTGCGGATAACTTTGCTCACAATGAAAGCTGTATGACCTGATGAACTGGCTAGAGAATTGGATCTGGTGCTTTATCAAAGAATCTAGACCTGAGATTGTCCATATATAAAGGAATGCTTTATTCGGTGATTGATTGTCAACTCGTACATCGGTAGTTCACGTTACCAATTAGGAGCCAGGTGCTAACATTAATTGTTGAACAATGGCATCGATATACTATGACGAAATTTATATATGCCAGTTATCTCTCAATTGTTGTGATCACAAATACACTCCCATTACGAAAAGACGTGTCACTGTTAGGGGATGGCAACTGGATTTAAACAAGGTTAGTTGGGGAAGTGTAAATAGTCGAGCTCAAAATCCTGTGCTCTACATGCTGGCCAACAGCGGCATAAGAGACCATGCGGATGTAACAACTTCCGTTACTCCTTTCCTTTAACAAAGGTAAATAAAAACTTATTCATCAGGACATAGGATTGGAGATTGTGTTGCAATCAGTAGTACTATCTTTATATTCGAAATGCACATTATGATCGAGGATAGTGAACAATAACAATTCTAGCGAACGCTTCTATCTTATACACAGAGGAACGCCATGTTGTACCACATCATTGAAAGTGGTATGATTTTTAACGTGATGAATTCTTGTCAATGACAGTATACAGACGGGAGCTTAATAGTGTGAGTTTGGGCTTGTGAGTAACAATCAAACGCGTGAATGAGCATGCAAACTTAATCGGCAACTCACCTCGATTAAATTTATTGACTTCTTGAGCTGCTTCATGCCGAAATACGTTGTATTTGACAGTACCGAGGATCTTCCAGAGTTCTTTCACGAAGTCCTAAGAAAGAGTATCAACGACTTTAAGGGCAAGAATGCTCAGATCAATCTCAAGCAGCTTGGAGAATATATCCACGAACAAGTAGAAGTGAACGGCAACCCTTTGGTTATTGGTGATTTCGACACGCTACCTTCATGGGATCGCGACTTGTTTCATTTGGATCAATTTCTTGCATTGTATCAAGACAGTGAGTATCAGTCAAGAACAGAGTTAAAGCAATAGCTAATCAGCAACGATCTATAGCAGTTCAAGTGTACCATATGGGAACCAGGAACACCACGTCAATGTCAACCACCGACTTCCTTAATGGTCTTCAACAGCGCAATGAAAACGAGTTACAAGACAAAGACAATCAGCATGAAGAGAATGACAACACCAAGAAACGCTTTATTCAATATGGAAAGGATCTTAGTTGCCCAGCAGTTATTCAGCAGAAGCTTCAATCCATGTTACCAAAAGACATTCTACCGCTTGACTCAACAGACCTCTTTGTTCATATGCCGAAACACTTGCGTGCTGAAAACTTGATGTGCTATGTTGGCAGTGATGGTACAGGCACAGCAGTACATCGTGATATATGCGCTACATTGGGTCACAACTTGATGATTTATGGTGATGAAAAAGCATATTCAGAATGGTACATGATCACCAACGATGAGCGATCCAAGCTTCTTCAAGCACTCCATCCAATCAAGAGGCCAAAGAGCGATCCTGATATTGGACAACCCATTGAATCGAGTACCTTTGTTGAAACTGATCGGGCATGGGTTGGTCGTAAACATGTTAATCAACAACACATCAAAACACATGTGCTTTTACAACATCCCGGTGATTTGGTTCTTGTACCCAGCATGTGTTATCATCAAGTACGCAACATCAACACTTCTATTAAAGTTGCTTGGAATCGTGCCACACCCAGATCATTACAGATGGCTGTTCAGAAACAACTTCCCATATATCAACAACTGATTCGACCCGAAGTGTATCGCTGTAAAGCAATGGTGTATCGTACTATCCTTACATTGACAAACAAAGGTAACAAGATATATTCAATCACGTGGAATGCATTCATCTCACACTTTTTATAAAGTCAATGGAAATAGGCATGAAACATCTTTTATGAATGATGATGATATCGCAGCAGTTCCACGATCACAGGATTACCATGATATTTCAGATACCAGCGTGCCGGACACGTATAGCAAAGGACGACCTCCTATTCTTACACATGCAGAGAGAAACACACTCGCGGAATATGAAGAATGCCGCATTCTCGCTGATCTCTTTTATTACGACATCCTTTTACCCGAAGCCATTGAACCAATCCCAACCGAAGACGTGGATGACAAGAACATTTATTGTGATATGAAGATACGTGACGATATGTTTGAAGGAATCTGCGACTTTTGCCATGCAGATATCTTTTATCGCTACTATCACTGTTCAGATTGCAACTATGATATTTGCATGGCATGCTATAGTCAAGGACGCAGTTGCACTCATATGGATCAACTTGTCATGGCCCAAGGCATTATTCCCTTTGATCAACTTGTCAAGGTGTACATTGATTTCATCAACACTATCAATGACGCATTCAAGGGATTCAAGCGTATACCCTGTAGATTAGCAAAAGATGGAAGGTATATTTCTTGTTTTATTGTCAATTGAATTGAGCACTGATGATATGCGTACAATAGCTTTCCCTTTGATGATAAGCAATATAATCTTGCCACGTTATGTCGACGAGTGGAGAAGTATCGCCAAAGAAATAAGGTATGCATACATTCTTATCAAAGTACATGAACCAATGGTTATTAACTCGACTTTTGCAAGATGTTTTCCAATTACTTTTCTTGTGGACACTGTCACAAGGTGGCATCGCTTGAAGAATTGTACAACAAGGAGCAATTGAACATTGTGGATATCTTTGGACAAAGACCATGCCAGACACTCCAATCGAACCAAGAACTCAATATGGCATGGGTATGCACCCGTTGCACATTGCGATGTATAGATGGATGTCACCTTGCAGAAACGAGTGATCAACCCAAGGTGGATAAGCTGGTGTATTACATGTCACCTGAAAATGATGTTCGAAATATGGGCGGAGCATCTGATGATTGCATCAATAAGGTAATTGATCCATAATGCTGATTGTCAAAGATCCATTTATTCATGTGCTTTATAGACTGTATACTGGCCAAGGAAAAATAGGAAGCAAGATAAAGAAGGGGTTCTATGGACACGGGATGATCTCTATGAACGAATACTGGGACTATTTATGGATAACTTGCATCGACGGGCTATCAGGACTGAGCTTGGCTATCGCGACAAGGTGCAAAAACTGGTGGATGGAATGACAATCGCTGTCGATCATTGGTTTTCTATACTTGTTAAGAAATTCAAATGGCCGATCACCCAAGATATTACGATACAACCTCCTGAAGACATGCCAAAATTCAATGGATATCGCACAAAGATAATTGTCAATTTCGATCAGGTGGTTCTTCACGTACCCCAAGGTACAAGGTTGATGAAGGAAAAACAGAACAAACGCATTCAAGGCAATGGCAATGGCAAGGCAGTTGAGGAAACAAAGAGTGACAACTTAACCACGGAGGAGGAGGATGAAGAGTTACCCAGTGCTGAAGGAAACAATATTCTGTTGAACAAGCGAACATGGGATGAAACCAACAACGATGCAGAACATGACAAACGATGCAAGAGGAACAATACGCCTATAAAACAAGACCCAGCCATCCAGATCAATTATAATATGTAAATAGTTGTGGGAAATGTACATACTATTCATGAAACAATGTACAAAAGCTAGTCGAAATAAAACAATGAGAATAAAAAGGGGGATTAAAAACAAAGGTTGCGGATAGGGAAATGAGGGAATAAGTCTATATCATTGTTCCACGTAATAAGCCTTGCCTACTGGTCACCACAATCTCATCATTGCCTACAACGTTCACATCGATGCCACGTATTTGCCTTGGATGACCCGGCATGCTGGAGCTTGCTGCGACATTTTCCACAGAGCCAATCAAATCTCCTGTTTCAATATCCACAACTGTGATCTTGCCTTCTTCTGTCAACAGAAATAAAGATGTCCGTAAGACATTGTATGCAGTATAGCGTACTGGCATGTCAATGGTATTTGCCTTGTCGAATACATGTGCAATGATCATGGGATCGGTATCTTTGGGAGGCATATAGGGAAGTTGGATTTGCGTATGCTGTTGTTCATCATTTTGCTCTGCCAGTCTTTGAGAGCCTGTTCGATCCATGAGTAATAAGGGTTCTGGTTCTTGTGTCATACGAAAGGCAAGGCGCTTTAATCGTGGGGTGCCCTGTTTCCACCAGAAGAAATCTCGAGTGTGGTCTTGTCTTGATAAGTCAATATCGTTGTTGATATCTTGTATATCCAAAGGGCGCCAATCAACTCGTAAAAGATAAGAAATGTCCCATACTTTAATCTCCAGTTTATCGTTTCGGTTGTCACCCACTGCAATAAGCCGTAATCCACGCTTTGCAAAGTCTTCATGAGCTATTGGAAATTCTTCATGAGACCAATGGGGTGGTAAGACCATAGTAGCTGATAATCCCCAAGGTTGTACTACTGATTGATCCTCATCTTCCATATCGTCGATATCATCTCCCTCTCCATTCATGAAAGCTTCAAAATCAAAGGTTAGAGGATCATTGGGAGGTTGCAGATTATTTATAGGTTGTGGTAATTGTGCTGGTTGCTGTCCTTGGTTGTGTGCTACTTGTTGTGCTAGTTGCACTATTTGTTGTTCTGCTGGTTGTTGTTGTCTCTGATGATTCAAGGGTGGATGGTTATCTGTAGTATCGTCCTGTTGTTGTGAAGGAGCTTTCCATGGTAAAACACCAACTTTGATGCCGAATCTCCAATCGAAAAGAGTGAGCTGATCACTGACATAACTTCCAGTACAAATAAGATGATTGAGCTGTGGAGGATGCCGAAAATGAATCATGCAGCTGATTTTTCTACCCATAGTAATACGTGCAATAACAGCTGCAGGTGGAATATCGGATTCTGAAGGCAAAGTGGAGTTGGATGTACCAGCATTGCTTCTGACAAGGCCACAGCGATGATCGACATGGTTATTATTTGTTGCAAATAAAGGTCGAAATCGTCGTTCGTGTGTATCCCATATAACCGGTTCAGTAGCAGGATCCAGAATATTACGTTCACCACGAATATCAAACTTGACAAGTCGACCACAACCAGAAACTCGTGGGAAATCAGGACCGGTTGCAAGCATAAATACTGTGTGTAATGGATCGAAATGACAATGATCAGGTGCAACAATCTTCATCCACTCGCTAACATTCTCTTGGGGAGCAGCTTGCCGAGCATAATCCTCGTCGCTTCCATCACTTGATCTTCCCCAGGATGCTTCTGAAAAGAAGAATACATCACGCCCAAGTAACTGACCATTCATATGTACATGTGCCACGCACTGTGTTGCACCATTATCAAATAATCGATAAATCAATACAGTTTGCCATAAATCCACTCGGTCGTCATTGTCCATATCATCTTGATTATTATTCAGAAAGAGTTGCTGCCCAACAGCTAATGAGAATAAACGCACTTTCCCATTGGGTGATGTGGATGATGAATTCATGCGGATGGTTTGAATGCCAGTAATTTGGCAAGATGTGTCTGCTGGTGCAAAGCTGAGATCAAATTCTCGAATGAGTCGCCAGGAAGGATATTCCCAGAAAAGAATCTTGTGTTCAGAACGTTGCCCTTGGTAACCATGGATGATTCGTTCTCTTCTGTGTTTACCCGTTGCCACGACACCCTTCTTTGTCACACGATCAATATCTACAACGAGTGGATCTTGTACCCGAAATGGAGGTGGATAACGATGTGCTGCATCTTGAAACATCTGCATTGTTGGATTCGATGATTCCAACCATGGTCGAAGTGGTGGATCCAAGCCTTCCACAGGGATATCAATGGATGGTATATTTGTTAATGAGAATGATGATGATGCTGTTGATGCTGATGATGAAGGGGAATGGTTGATCGTGGGTGAAGATGGAATAGTGATAGTATCATTGGTAACGGCGGAAGAGGATGAGGAAGAAGATGGCAATATGGATCGTTTTCGATTATCCTGATGTTGCTGTTCTTGTGAACTTTGAGTTGCAAGTTTGCGTTTCTGCGGAACTTTATGCTGCCGTGCTGCTGCCCTGGTATGCTCCACACTGGTTTCATCAGGGACAAACTCGAGAGAAAAAGACTTGGCTCGCCTATTTTGCTGTGTAATATGCATGACAAAGTCTCTCCAATCAATCAAAGGATGCGACCGTACTCTGCATGCAATGCTGCGTCCCCATGAAGGATATTTACGTTGGAATAATTTGTACCAAATGGAAGGGTCTTGACCGATTCTACAAAGCCATAAAGCTCGTCATTTAGTTTCTAGTCGCTCATTGCCATCCCCACCCACTGCTTAGAACGAAAATGCACCTGTGGAATCGTCGGCAGACAATTTCTAACTGTATCAATTCCCATGTCTCGTCTGCTGATAAAGAGAATATACGTAATAGTAGCTCGTCTGGTAATCGGTCCATGAACTGGAGGAGTGATATTGAACAAAGAGTCGGTGAAAGAACCTCGGATTGCAGTGACTCGCCTGCAAGTATAGTTATGAAGCCTGCGTGCTACCAAACCATATTGGTTCAATAGCATGGATCTAAACGAAATCAAGCACTAGTTGCTCAAGTTTTTTTTTTTTTTCGTTCACACTATGCAAATAAAAATGACTGCATTGAAATCAATAATGATAATATACATATGACTGCATTATCCCATCACCCATTACCAGTATCATCCTTATGTGGATGTGTGAGTCATAAGTTGAGCTTTTAATGACTATTTGACTTTAGTTTATGCTCTCACGCTTTTCATGATTTTTTTTATCTCGTATCTGCACAACATCTATCAATTTGGCATTAGTTCCATTCATGGCGGTCAGCATTAACCAATCCCAAGCTTCGGAGCCCTGCTCAGCAAGACTGAACATGCCATACATGGTGATGCATGCCCGATTCGGTCGCACAAGGGGACACACCATGCGATATAATATTCAATGAGCGAGACTTTTATTCTTTGTAGTTACATTATTAAAAGTAATACCACTGTTTCCAGAAAATGATGCATCGATGAACGAATATCTTTCTGGTTGATGGTTGTTGGGAAACTGAATAGGCAGCTTTCTTCCCTTACGTACATAGCATTCAACCATGTCTGTTACTAAGGGAAGAACCTTCAAAGTTGGAATAATGTTTATTATTGTGTGTGAATATCTCGACCATGTTACAAATAAGATACGCAGGGGGATTCCAAATAATAAAAAACGGAAGCTTGGGAATGGATGATATGTAGACAGGTGAACGAATGCAGTAGAAGGGCAAGTGCTTATGGTAAGTCCATGCTGCCAACTTTTATAGGTATGCAAAGTGTGTCACTGTTAGAGCAACCTGATCAATGATCCTAAACGTGGCTTCTGACAAAGCATCAAGTCTGAAACTTGCACACTGTTTTTAATTTCGGATAAGCCTGTCAACTATGATAGGTTTGCGATGGATCCATCGACGACAATAAAGCACACTTTGTTTGACTGATAAAAACGATGAAATATCAAAGTATTGCATATCTTAAACAGCATATCTCTGCAATAGATACTTTCCCAAAAGATGAGCAAACAAATTGTAAGTGTTATTACCAAACTTTGGTTCATGCATTGTTGCGTTAATCACGTCCCTATCACTATCTTAGATAAAATACAATGTTGAAAGTCATAAAATGATCATGTTCTGTGTTGTTTGCAGGTCACATTTTATTAGAATAACAAAGCTTTGTGTACAGATGACATTATATCAGTAGTATTGAATAATTCTGGGAGTTGTGTGTGTGGAAAAAACATATCCTTCGTATTATGTTATTGCAGCTTTGCATGATGGACCATACATGTTTGCACTTGATTCAGCCGAGCATAGAATGTCCTTCTTTATTGCTTCGCATTATCCACTACTGCTATATACATATCATTCCAATTCCACTGCCATTACCATCATATTGGTACATAAGGTTACCGCTGGTTGAAGAAGTCATTTTTAAACTCGTCCAACAGTCGTTGGTAGCTGAACAAGGATCAGCATTGTAAAGCTGCATTTCATATTATTCATTTTGATAATATTACAAAACATGATAACTAGAGGTGCTGTTTAACGTGTAAAATGGGTATTGGGATGATCAAGGTGTTGCTACTGCTGCTGTCCAAATGCCAGTTTGAATTGTCACAGGGTCAACTGTGTACTCGATTCCTTTGTGATATCCTCGATACCAATGGTTGCTCCTAGTCAAGTGATATAGCGGTAATCCGGTAGATGAAAGTGATACCAGTAGTAACGTATGCATCCTTTGAATGAATAGCTGGAAACACGCCCTACGAATCAAAGTGGATATTCCATATGGTGTTGGGGGATTGCTGAAGAGTTAATAAGGATACTCCAAGTGCTTATGACACCCTTTGCGTTGCCAAGTCAGCAAGTCATATCAAAGGTCGTGCGAGGAAGGTGATCTTGCTATATGCATGTTGGTGTGTGTCTGATCTACACTCTCCTAGTTTGTAATGGCGATCTTGTGTCCTTAAAAGCTCCAACCTTCTTGTTGATCCACTCCACCAGTCCCTGTCAAGATCACAGTGTCGATCGGCAACGAAAAGCAGAATGCATGCGATTGAGTAAACCAGTGTCAACGGTCTGGTTGGAAACCACTTGTTCGTGTTGTTTTGACTACACCTTCTCCCCCCTTGATCCCAAATAAACCTGCATCCATTTTATTGATCATATAACTTTTCTCTATGGTTGTAAAGTGTTCATTGTCTTGAAACAATGAAAATATGTATGCAACTAGAATTGCATTTTCATGTGAATGTGCACTACCAATATACGCGAACGTAATAAATCAATTCTCAAACTCGATCAAATGAGTTTCAACAAGAGTTAATGAAACAAGCTTATGTTTTAAAGAGAGTTTATTATTATCATTTGCATTTATCAAATAAAAATCAAGATGGCAATTAGTTTCCATAAGCTCAAAAGAACTCATGTACTCACAGGGATGGCCACGAGAAGGCTGCCAGCATTCATCCCCATCCTTAATCAGCTGCACTACTTCCGATTTCATCAGGAGTTCAGCCCTTGAGGACTGCTCTTTATTTCGCTAGATTGTTTGAAAGCATATATGATAGCCCCACACTACCAAAATATGCAGACAGGGACCATGTCAAGTGCAAGAAGGGAAGAGGGGAAGAGAGATGAAAAGACAAATTCTGGGAAAGGCCCTCCTTTTATAACTTTTTGGTTCCAATTCCGCTCTCCTCACTGCTCCCGCCTTTTGAGCATCATGTGCTTGGTGTGGGGACCTTCCTGAAATGGATTCTTCAGTAGCAACTTGCAGGTGTCGATAAAATACACTGTTTTCAAGTGTTGAAAGGATAGTTTTTGAGAGAAAAGGTGAAATGTAGTAGGTGATATCCATGGTAAGACATGGCAATGCAAGCGGAGACAAGAGCATTATACTCCATATAGTAAAACTATCGTGCACAGACCATTGTACTTTGTGTCATTGAACGACATATTTTCTGCATACTGATTTGTGAGTGCTCTTTACTACTAACATGCCCACTTGCTCTAATCCCAATCTCATAAAACTTGAATTATTCCATCTCAAGGACAAGATTGTATGAAGATGAATGACAGATAAATATGAGTGTTAATTTTTAAGAGGTGTTTATTATAAGAATGAGAGAGAGTGTATATGGATAAATAACACTGGTGGTGCTTGAATGTGTGCAGTAGAGTGAATCCACCGGGAAATTTATCTTGGGAGTAATGGCTCTGCGACTCGACCAATACACGCCATGCACCGAGACATGTATAGTCTTGTTCTTGTTGGTGACAAACACGTTGTATTAGCATAGTTGATAGGAAGGGAGTGGTGTGTGCGTTGTAGTCAAGGTGTTCTCTTTCGTTGCTATGCCATTCCATGCTTTGGTGCAACAGGTACATTCAAAGTCCCATGTTGCTTTCGAACTTGTTCCATTGATGTTTTAGCTTGCATTCACGTCAAGACTGATCTCAAAGCGCTGGGTCATTGGGCGTTGTTTTGGCTTCCCATGGTCTGGTTTCCAGCAAGCAACAAGGTCCTTAATGTTGATTCATGTACCACGTACACTGTGTATAGAGTGGTGTTAGACAAAAAGGCAAGTAGAATGAAAACAATGAAGTTTGGTTTATTGTATGTGTCAATAAGAATGGTGTTACTATTGAAATAGTTTCTTGGTCAGGCAATGCAACTTTGGGCATTATTTCTTTGGGTTCGACTCCCATGCCTGCACTTATTTCCTGTCAGGGGACGAAACGCGCCTTTCTCGTGTTAGGTCGGTTCCTTCGCTTTCTAAAGATTGCTTTCTTACACTGCGAGATTCGCTTAAAGTCTTATGTGAGCATCATCTTTCCACAACGAGGTTTACTAATGTGCCCTTTGTATTTGTAGAAACAAAGATTATGATTACATGGAAGACAGCAGCTCTAGGTAGTTCATTACCGACTTTTGCTTTATCTTTAGTTCACACGATTGGCAATCTAAGATGGCAGGCACAAGGTAGCTAGCATTGTTTGTTACCCATTTCCACTTCCACTTTGCTAGTTTTTTTTTATATCTAACGTGTAGCATGCCCATTTCTTGCTTGTAAATGTTTAACTTGAATGAAGCATATATCCCATAAATGACATCAGGAATATGGTGTGGATGGATTGATTTAAATGGTGCTTATTCCGTGTGTGACCCCTACACCAAACATGTGTAGCAAGCATCTCAATGTGATATTTTTGTATATATTCATTGTTGTTGTTATAATGAACAGTTTCTTCATCATACAAAGAGCCAACAACCCTTCTCAAAGACAAATCGTCATTCATTTGTGCAATCTGTCAACCATATATATAATAATGTGTAACCATGCCATACGTTGCATTCACCAGTTGGTGGTGATGAGCTTCTCTCTCTTCTCTCTACTTTAACACGTTATTATTCACACCATGAATCGAGACATGTATGTATAAACTTGCTCATGTTGACGTCAAACAGTTTTTATTAACATAGCTGTGAATTACTGTATTCATAGGTAGCGGATAGCGTATGCTGCAGAAAGAGCGTTGTAGCAGTCAACTACCGCACTTGGTTATCAATGCCACTCCATGCTTGCTACAACAGGTACAGCAGGTGCATTCAAACCCAATGCTGCGAATGGATCACAACCTTACGCTAAACACGGCAGAAGCTTCCACGATCACCCATTAGATTTATTCTTTCTTTTGTTGACAAATGCAGCAACCGTAAACGATCCAACCTAGATCAACATAAGGAACGACCATAACGACAAGGACCATTGGATGAAATTGAATGCTGGAGTAATTATTCAACTCGAGGAATTTTCATGCATAGCAACAGAATGCTTTCTTGGTTCGATTTGATGATGACCATCATTGGACAAGTAAGCAGTAGGCAAGTGCCCCTCGTATATTGTACCCTTTTATACAAGCATTAGCACTTTAGTGGTTGAATAGGATGCAGGAATAGCTTTATCCCTTGTACACGAATACACAATAAATGAATAAATGGCTCTCAAGTTGCTGACTGAATCAGATATGCTTTGAATAGTTACCGTATAGTATCTATCTTAAGGGGAGGATGCAGAGGGTGGCATAAGTAATAGGGTTGGATTGTGCGGTGGAGTAAACTATGAACAACTGGCTATGGATCAATTTCATGATCTTGCATAAAGATGATTTGTGCATTCAATGTTGTGTTGAAGGAAATGCCATCAACCTTATCATCTTTCCGAAAGGTCTCTTTTTCTTAATACTCGTTTCTCTACTGCGTTACTGTACAGCTATACATAAAGTTGTTGATAAGATAATCCCGCTTTCCGCCATGATTAGCTCTATGACATAATTGTCCCATCAGTTGGGCTGGGATCCAAAAGAGCTTTTGTGGATATATATGTATACAAAAAGTATAGCAGACACAGCGACGTTGAGTTATCTATACACAATGAAGGATCATTAAGATAATATGCAAGATCGAATCTGATCCAGGAACGAAAAAGTTTAAAAGATTTTATGTCGCTTGCGTCATTGGCTAGCAACTGCTCTCTATGGTAACCAAGCAAAAAGCCGCCAGTCACTAGGCTGAACAGTTGTGTTTTTTCCAAACGATCAGGACCGAAGCTTCCGTGTCTTTCTTTCTCTTTACTCGACCAACACTACGTCCTTTTTTTTTCAACCCACTACACGACGACATATCACTGTTTCCACCTCAAATAATTCACAACTGATACTACGACAATATGCCTCCAAAGAAACAAACAAAGAATGAAAAGAAGAAAGCCCAAAAGGTGGTTGAAGACAAAACCTTTGGCATGAAGAATAAGAACAAATCGGCAAAGGCTCAGCGTTATATTCAACAATTGCAGAGTCAGGCTAAGCATAATGCTCAACAAAACGTAAATCGCCCGTCTTTCCATTTCATCGTGTGCAGCACTTTCTCACTCATCTACTATTCTCTCTTTTTCTTTCAATATATAATATATAGCAAGACAAGAGCAAGACAAAGAGTGTGGATAAGAAGGAAGAAGATCGAAAGCGACGAGAGGAACTCGCAGAGCTCTTTAAGCCTGTGCAGACACCACAAAAGGTGCCATTTGGCACTGATCCCAAAACCGTGCTTTGTATGTATTTCAAGCAAGGCCATTGTGAGCGAGGAGCCAAGTGCAAGTTTTCACACGACCTTAACGTTGATCGTAAGCAACAAAAGAAAGATCTTTATACCGATTCTCGAGCCAACGGTAAGTTGATTTATAATGATGGATGACACATGATGTGGCTAAAATGACAGGATATCAGACACAATGGAGAATTGGGATCAAAAGAAACTCGAAGAAGTCATCAATAAGAAAACCAGCAAGCAACCTCCTACTGATATTGTGTGCAAGTTCTTTTTGGAAGCCATTGAAAGCAGCAAATATGGATGGTTCTGGGAATGTCCCAATGGCGGTGACAATTGTAAATACCGTCATGCATTGCCACCTGGTTTTGTGCTGAAATCTCAACAGGCAAAGAAGGCTGACGACAAAAAGGAGATCTCTTTGGAAGAATTCTTGGAGAGTGAGGTAAATGCCTATCCTCGTGTTTTTATATATATATGCAAATTTGACTCATGATGATACATATTAGCGTCATAAACTTGGATCTAATTTGACACCAATGACTCTTGAAAGTTTCCAAGAGTGGAAGAAGAACCGCGTTGCCAAGAAGGATGCAAAGGAACAAGCCGAACGTAAGGCTAAGGAAACTCGCATGAAAGCTGGTCGATCACAAGGCATGTCCGGTAGAGATTTGTTCGAATTCAACCCATCACTGGCTATTGAGGAGGATTATGACGAAGAAGCTATCGATCTTTCCATGTATGAGCGGCAAGAGGACGATGATGATGAGAATCAGGTTAGCCAAGGTGTACAAAACATGTCTGTGCAGGATGCCGCACAAAGCGGCAGTTCTGCTTAATAAATTTGATACTTGATACACACACAATGGTCTAAACTTTAACTGATTTGAAAGTTGTCAATGGGTGATGGTGGTGATGGCTTGGATAGGGGAAGGGAGACCAATAGTAAAATTACCGCTCATGGTGGGAAGCACTGCTCACTCTTTTTACTCTTTCCAATGCCAGATAATCCAGATATACACGAGATATCCAGTGGAGACGAAGAATACGATACACAAAGCAATGACGAGGAGGAATATGAAGTCGAACGCATTCTGAATCACAAGCGTTTACCAGGCCCAGTAAGATTGAACTCTTCCAATCGATCGACACGTGCTCATTGTATCCAACAATTGTGCTCCTTTAGAATAAGTTCGAATATTTAATCAAGTGGAAAGGCTACAGCGAAGACGAGAATACATGGGAGCACCAGGATCACGTGTGAGTGTTGTGTTCATATATGTTAAAGCGTGTCGTTTATTTATGATTCTTTGATGAATAGTATGGCCCAAGAACTCCTGGATGAATATTGGAGGAATCATAATGATGGTGAAACTACACGCGGTAACAAGCGAAAACGCGTGACGATTCCTGATGAGGATACTCGTGCTATGCCACCACCACCTCCAAGAGCACCAAGACGAATTCGACAAGGAGGAAATAACCAACAAGCATATGGACGACGTTCGGTGAAATACAATGGACATGACGTGATTGTGGATGAAGCTTATCCTCAAAACGCGGATACAATCGATTGGGAAAAACAAGTCAAGGCTGTGGTACTTGTAGCTCCTCACAAGGAAGGAGTGCTTGAAGCTATTATCCAATGGTAACGTATTGTTTATCAGCCAAGACTATCATGTGCTCATTATATCACTTTTTAAAGGAATGATGGCAAGTACTCGCTGCACCCTTGCTCTTTACTTCATCAGAAGTGTCCGATCAAGGTAATCATTGACATTGATGTGATATGCTTAATTATAATGCTCATGTTATTATCGTGATCTAGCTCCTACTCTATTACGAGAATCTATTAGAGTTCCAAGTTACTTAGCAGGGAAACTTGGCATCCATAACACAAACGTCTTTTCATCATTAACGCACAATATGACTCTCACTCTCTCTGTGCTACCACTCCTCCATTCATCATACCCTGATTAGTATTTTAATCTCAAACCAACTTGCAACCTATGAAACAACAGCCTTGAATTCGAATTGATATTGAATAGGGTATTTGGATATACAAAGGGAAGCCAATTACATAATACTACATCGATCACCAGGTTGTCCTTGCCTTGGATTGTATGATGTTGCACTAATGCGATACTGCTTTTTGGCAGATGTTGGTTCTGTGTTTGTTCGTTCAGGCTCAGGTGCAGGAGGAGCAGCAGGTGTTTGGGGTGGAGGACAATAATAAAGGTAACCACCTGCTGGTAACTGGGGTAGACTAAAAGGGGGTGATGGCATTTGTGGTGGAGGTGGCGGTGATGATGGTGTTGCTGATTGTTGTTGTTGTTGGTATGGAGGGGGTGGTGATGGATATCCACCAGGCATTGTCGTATTATTGTTGGTAACTGAGTCATCCATGGATTCCCTTTGGTTATTGGCTGCCATCATTTTCTTCATTTGCTTTGCTTGTCGTGGACTCCAAAAGCTGGGATCACGTGGTTCTCTGTGGGTCTTCTTTCTGGAAAGGAACGATTTCTTCTTTTTGAGCTTTTCAACCGGTGGTGGTGATGATGGTATTTCTTCTTGTTGATAATGAGTTTGCATATCCCTTCCATACATAGGTGATGCTGGTGGCATCCCATTACCAATAGCAGTTGGAACTATGGCATTGGCTGGAGGAGATGATAAATGTGCTTGTTGTAGCTGTTCCTGCCGATATTGTTGCTGCAATCCATTCAACAATGCCATTGTAGAAGGGGATGGTTCAGATTGAATAGCTGCGCTACTTGGCATATTATAATAATAGTTGGCGTTATTGTTATGCATCTGTTGCTGCTGTTGTTGTTGTTGTTGTTGCTGTCGTTGTTGATAGTAGGAAGTAAGCAATTGCAGTCTGTAAGCATCAATTTGTTGCTGATTCATGGTGGAAGTAATAACAATGAGAAAAGAATCAAGAATGAAGCAAAACAACGATGGATAGTTCTTGAATGATAATCGTCAACCGTTTCGATCACTAGCTGTAAACACATTGCCAAATCGGGTGATGATTAGCCTTACATGAGTAGATGTTGACCATACGTCGTACCTGATTTTACCTACTGATAATGTTACACGCTGACAGTTGATACTAATATAATGAAAAGCATCCACCGTATATAATATGCAGAGAGAGAGAGTGTGTGTGTGTGTGAGCATGTATCGTGTGCTGTGCCGTTACACCAAGCCGTTCTTTCCTCCTGCTATAATCTCCCAATCCATGACCGAAATCTGTGCGCCAATCTCGTCAGGTCCTCCATTGTCCGATTCATTTATGCTGATTCTGAAGACTTAGCAATAAAGGCACGGCAACAGCTCAAGATACCCAAGAACGACTATGCAATGTGACACATTGTTGACTCCTTTCAAGACTTGGTGCTTCTTCCAACCAATGATATTCCAATGATAATCACCAGAAGGCTCGCGACAGTGCTGAATCCGTCAAACGTTGAGTTTTCCATCATGGAGAATAATGTAAGCGTTACATTGAGTGGCGTTTCAATGTCAACTGATATCAGCGGCATAATCGTAGACGGAAATCTTGTGCTTCAATGTTGATAGGAACTACCAAAGACATCTTCGAATAAAAGAAACGGTGATCTGGGGATTGAATTCTATAGCTACGATGGAAACAATGTTTGACAGATGTAGTAGAATGTTCATAAAAAGAAAATCAAAGGGCAGTAATAAAAATGGATGATGGAGAATATATTGGCATGTTTGTGCAGTTTGTGAAAGCAAAGAAAAAACGACGCCTTATCTCTCTTCCAAGATCTTGGAAGATAAACTATGCTTGTTTACCGAATGCATCAATTGATTTCAAAAATATTTCGATATGAAGGCGAGCAATGATCGCAGCTTTATCAACGACCTTTCGCTCATGGAGCATGTTAATAATAACTGCTTGAACAACCCCTACTGCCACGCACAACGAACATGTGCTTTGGAACCCAACAAAGAAAATGAAGAAGCTATGTAGTCTGGCTCAGCTAACAAGAACCAGCATGCAGTATCAATTGTGACATTAACTAGCCAAACAAATGCATAATACACCCTTTTAGATTGCATATGGAACGAATGGTCTGTTGTGGGGCATTTGTGGCACAAAGTAGATGCTATATGACCCATTGCTTGTATGGTATAGTCTGACACAGCCAAAAACTATATCCCGCTAGTAGGGTATGATGCTAGGATGACAATTTTATTACATGCAATACATAATAATGTCAGATTCCAAATGTGTGTATGTTATGTCAAGTCAACAAGCCAAGTAGAGAGGAAGGTCGAATATTCTTTGCTATTGCATAAGGTTGTTTGCAAAATATTTGCGCGTGATATCACTTGATGTGAGTGATTTCTTTTTCCAGTGTTTGTTCAACCAACCAATTGCCAACTTTCCACAGTTTTAAAGCGCTTCAAGTTTAATTGGCCACGTGCGTGAACCAATCCTGGTCACAAGCATACAGGGACACTGAGAATAGTGTACTACTTACCATCACGATGCAAAAATGGCGGGAAAGCTATGCATGTAAAATAAAAGAATTGCATTGGCACATGCTATACTGGAAGCATTCGGCTTGAACGAGTCAACAAGGAAAGATCATTGGCATGAGCAACAACGTCATTATGTAAGACCCTTATTGAGGAAAAATCACCGCAAGACAACAAGTTAAACTCAGTAATGGGTAATCGAAAACCCCATCATTCCATATCGGAAACCGCCACCCCCGATATGTAGAAACGCTCTTTTTTTTCACTCTTTCTGTGCAGACCATATAAAAAGAACTCCTTTTCCAAGTTTGCTTGTTTATCCGTTTCTTTGATTTCTACATATACCCACATTGAGCACCCATATTCTCTTTTGAATACAATCAATTCATTATATGCAACAACGCTGTTGATTTATTGTACGACGCCATCATTATTATTACCACCATCATCAACAACCATACGGTTATAACACATCTCGATGGCCGTTCACACCAGCAGCATGCCACAAAGTCTTCCCGGTGATGGGAGTTGGCTGAATATCCAAGGTGTTTCTCGCTCATTTTCACCTGATCCTCTTGATCATGGTGATGATGGATACGATGATACCACCTTACAACATGCACCTGATCTATCATCGTCAGTATCATCGGTGGGTGATACTCGTAGCAACAGTACAAGCTCAACCGTATCGCATATGACCAAAGTGCCTCCTCAACCTATCAAGAAACATAGTCGACTTCATAACATGCTTCATAACGCTAGTGGTCATATTCGTGCAGGTCTTCGCATGACACCCCTTTCAACATCATCCTCTGATCATGAGGAATGTGTAAAACCTAGAAGAGGTAGCACAGAGAGTGGTCAACATCACAGCAGCTATGGCAGCTCAGTCAGTAGCACTTGGAGCAAATTTTCATCATCCTTCAAGAATCATAATAGTCATTCAGGATGTTCACCACCTCAAGTACCTCGACTCGCTGAAAAGTATGGAAGCTATATCAAACCTGATCAACAAAGAACATTCAAGGGCATGGGAGCAACATCAAAAAAGAATATCGGGAGCGGGGCAACAGCCGTGATCCGTTTGGTGCGACATGAAGGGCAGATCCTTGCGGTGAAAGAGTTCAAAAAGCGGGAAAAGAATGAATCTGAACGTGATTATGAAAAGCGTATGCGCAATGAATATTGTATTAGCAAGACCGTTTCAGGCCATCGTCATGTTATTAATACTTTGGATCTTGTTAAAGACGAGCGCGATCGCTGGTGTACGGTTATGGAATATGTAAGTTTAAACATGCGCGCCACCACTACATACCTGTGCGTGTGAAAACTAAAGCTTATATATCCTTCTTTGCTTTCCATTATGGGATTTTTTTAGTGCTCCGGTGGTGATTTATTCAATTTATTACAAGAACGCCCTTCCATGACACCTATGGAACATGGCTGCTTATTCAAGCAGTTGCTATTAGGCCTTCAACATCTTCATCAACTAGGCATCGCTCATCGTGATATCAAACCTGAAAACTTAGTCTTGACTGAAGGTGGCACTTTGCGGATATGTGATTTTGGCACTGCTGATATCATACAAACATGCTTTGAATCAAGTCCACGACCTTCCCACAAATGGTGTGGTTCAGAACCATTTTGGTCACCCGAGATGTGGTCTCTGAAGGATGAGAATGATACCTATGATGGTCGTGCTTTTGATGTATGGAGCGCTGGTATTACTTACATGTGCATGCGTACACATATGCTTCCTTTTCATGCATCTTTTTATACTGGCAAGCCAAATGGTAAGCCACCTGTTGGTGCAAAACCTGGATCCCCAGCTGATGTAGCTGCACGTGCTTATGATGGTGGTGATAAGGAATATGCACTGTATTGCCAACAGCGACATGAAGATGGTGGTGTGCATGCTTGTCATTTATTTAATGATTTGTCAGAACAAGAATGTGAATGTATTGGTGGTATGCTTGATCCAGAGCCCACTCGCCGTTTTACCATTGATCAAGCTTTGGAAACACCTTGGATGAAATCCATAGAAATGTGCGACGATGGTCAGCTGCCCAATGGTTGGCGACATTATCACTGCAGACGACCTTCCTCATCCCCTTCATCTCCCGCTGCAAAGAGCGACAAGAAACTCAATCCTTTCAACTTTTAGACTTATAGCATATGTATCATGTTTATCCCATTCCCTTGTATCCATTCATCATTCCTGAAGAAATAATTGTACAATAGACCTTGCTTGTAAAATGAACCAACAAAGACACAAACAAAGCTTATCCCATGTGGTTTATAGTCATGCATAAGGTTGCACAAGTGTAGTCGGGTGTTCATTGTTATGGAGATATCATGGGTTGTTAAAGAAACACACTTGAGCACACAACACAAGCTCATCATGGCATCATGGCTGTGTTTCATTGTTATAATACAAAGAATTCCATCCAAATGTCGTCATTTATGCAAGTAATTTCCAATTATATTTCAATCCTCCTCTAATCTCTACAGGTTTGCCATTCTCCATGGTGCGACCTACAAGTCATCCATTAGACATTCTCCTTGACAACCATTGCATAAATAAATCAACTTACCCTTGAGTACCTGGACACCCCATACACGACCATGGTTGAGACCCTGAATAGTCATCACAGTAAGACGAGATGTCACACATGTTATCATCGTTTACTTACAGGCTTGAGATTCACTTTGGTGACTTCATAGTATGAGTTTTTAAGACCAGGGTTATTGAGAACCTTTGTCGAGACCTGTAAAAAGTAAAATGAGAATGACATGGCATCGATCCAGTGCAAAGCATTGACTTGATAGTTACCACTCGGCTACCAACACCATATTCGGGAAGCACACTAAGGACTTGGTAAAGGTTCTTACCACCTTGAGTGAATACAGAAGGTTTTTCTGTGAGTTGACCCAACACTTGACGAGCGACGTTCATTGGCAATGAGACTAGACGACAAAAAGAGCAACAAAAATCGCAACTGCAAGCGTCTCGTGTGGCTGAGTTGCTAATTGGCTCGTTTCCAATGTCTCTATTATCTTCATTATCGACATTGTTCTTAAAGTAGATGGCTATGATATCATTCTCATTAAAGCTTGCCTCTACATTTCATATCATTTTAATTGAATCATCAATGGATATATACAAATGTGTGTTGTTGCTATGTACGCATGAATCATCAGATAGTTTATTGTCTCTCACTTTGAAAGTGATTTTGCCCGATGGGATGTGGGAACGATAATGGTTTCCTTTGAAGTGATTTGTTAGCGTCTGAAAAGCATACAGTAACAGTGATAAAACTGTACATTAGTGGACTTGCTCATTGAAGTTGTATGCCGATACCAGCTTATTCATGCCATTGATCATGCTGTGCTGTAAATCGTAATGCTTTCATTTGTACGCTATGATCATACAAGCATTCAATCCAATCCTATTATAGTCGATGTGTAATGTACTAGCAGATTGTTGCGAGAGTGACTTTATTAAACAATGCTGGTGACCGAATAAACTATGGGTTTATTGATGAACATTATCATCATCCGAGTGCACGTATCACAAACAAGGAGGAGGGTGGGGGGGACAAAGCGAGAAAGAGATGGGGAGGGTAGCATATCGCGCTTATTTTCATTTCTTATGCCAAACTACCTTGTTGCCCTCGCTATTTCAACGGCGATCGTCTTACATGCACGGAAGAAAAAGTCCTTGTCACCAGATGGAGCAGCAGGTGCATTTGTACTTGGCATGGCAACTTGCACGTCGACCTACGCGTACTTTACGCTGATCCTACTTGTTTTCTTTCTTGCAAGCTCCAAATTGACCAAGGTAACGAGCATAATAGGTCCATTCGATTCAAGTCTCAAATCCTTTTTGAATAGTTCAAGGCTGAACGGAAGAAATTACTCGAGTCTGACTATGAGCATGCAAGTGAACGAACGCTTATCCAAGTTATATGCAATGGTTTAACGGGTGGTGTGCTTACCGTATTATTCCAAATCTACTGTGAACCTTATCTTGCATGCTTTGATACATCGAGGATGGCCATTGTTCTTTTATGGGCTTATATGGGGTAAGGGGATCAAGGCACTGGATTGCTTGAATTGCGATTAATGGCGAATGATTAGACATTATGCATGTTGCGCCGGGGATACGGTAAGATAAGATGAAATCAGGTCCATTCAAGACAAAATATTCATGACTCTCATCATGTAGTGGGCAAGTGAATTGGGAATTCTCAACAAGAGCTGGCCAGTTTCTATCATCCACTTGAAGCAAGTACCACCTGGCACCAATGGTGGCGTATCACCACTTGGATTATTTGCATCTTTGGCTGGTGGTGCAACAATTGGATTGACTGGTGCTATTTCAATGACTCTCCAACAACAATGTCATGGTGTGGCATGGGAATTGGTTATTGTTGGTGCATTAGCAGGACTGGGAGGATCATTGGTAAGTGTATGATATATATATGGGTGGCAACGTGTCCAAGTTCTTTTTGGAATTGATCCCCGTTTTAATTCTCTTGTGCTGCAACAAACAAGGTTGACTCGGTGTTGGGTGCCACAGTTCAAAAGACATTGTACTCCAAGAAACGAAGAATGGTGGTAGCAGAAGGTCAAGACAAGGATGCTGTTGCCATTGGGAGTGGCTGGGATATTTTAGATAATCACCAGGTGAGTTCGAGAATGTCATGGAACTGTACACAGCATATTTCCCTCTCCGTCTCATACATATCATTTTCTTTTTAGGTCAACTTGGCATCATCTCTCATCACATCTTTTATATGCGGTGCAGTAGCTTATTGGCTGTATTAGAACACTATCATCACTATCATTATCATCACCCTTGCATACAATACAAGCGACGCATTCAATTGATCAAAGTGTCGGGATGTTGGGGGTGCACAAGCCAAGTACGACCCATAAAGTGAATAACGTTGGAATATGGTATTGACCCCTTAAAAAGAAGGAAATAGATTGTGGTCAATGTATGAAAGAAGGAGTAGAGTTGTCTGAGACGGGTGATCGGGCAAGGTGGAAAGAACTAAAATAAAAAGCTTGTTATGGTAGGTGAGCGTAGCAACGGATATTATCCCTATGAGATAAGGGGGTTAAGAAATCATCCTATCGTAAATCTGGCATGAATGAATGAAGAACGTATTGGGAAGTGGAAGTTGGGGACAAGAAAGAAAGGATAATATACAATTTGCCTATGAAGAAAAAGATAGACCAAGCTCACATCAACAACAAACATTACAACTTCAGACACGCTTATTGAACCCCCGGCACCTCACTTTAGCTTACGTCATGGCCAATCAAATCTATGGGCGTGTGTGGACTCACAGTTTTCCTCTCCCCCACCTCTTTTTTTTCGTCGTGTTGGTCGAGTGCCCTTTTTTCTTACTCTTTCTTCGCCTCTCTCTCTCTTTTTTTTTTCTTCGGTATGTAAGCGCGAGTTCCATAAAAGGTTCAATGACCGATTTGACTTTTTTGACACTGACTCCTCACTTGAAGCTTTATACAAGTCTACAACTAAACCCATAAAACAACCGAAGGGAACTTAAACGGTAAGTCAACTTGCACCTTTTCGTGGAAGATATTCCTTCTTGGCGTCGTGACTATCTCTCCCAATCCAATCATTTTATCCTTTTCCCAACCCATCTACACACACACCCATTTATACACTTTACACTTCTGAAACTGACTGTATTGACACACACTACCTCCCACATAAAAATTACCCGTTATTACCTCCTTTACCCACCATGAATATTTTCTCACCCAAAACCAACATTGCAGAACAACCCACAACAACGATCGCTTCAACTACACTATATTCGCCCCATTCAATGGCAAACGAGATCGATCAACAACATCCTGCACCCGATCAACCCATGATCATGGATAACGAGTAAGCGTGTGTGGGTGGGAAAAAGAATGTGAGAGAAACGCGTGTATTCTATTGCATGTGTATGGGTGTGAATCAAAGTGTATTGCACGCGTTTGGATGGGTGTGGAGTTATGTTTAGGGTGATCATGGAATGAGTGAGTGAGTGATTGACATTGTCCATGTCTCTATTATATTAGACAAGAAAAGATAAGCGAAGAAACCATGGATACCTTGAGTCCTAAGCGACCAAAGTTGGAACACACAGTGGGTGAAACATCATCAGCATCAGCACCAACACCGACAACTACCGCGACAACCATTCATGATCAAACTCCCATTGCTTCCTCTTCAAGTCCTGTTAATGTAAAAAATGGCTTTCCTTCCAATTCCTCAGCTGCTGCTAGTCCTGCTGCCAGTAATACTGAACCCACTACTCCATCTTCACCGCGAACCACTAAAATCAGTAAAAAGGTATAGTAGCATGGATATAAAAAGATGGAGGGAAAATGCAGCATGAGATAACATGGATCCTATTCTAGTCAAGGACAGCTTCACCCACACCATCCATACCATCCACTCGTCACACCAACATGACACGAGATCAGATAAAATACAGTACAGCCATTATGCGCAACTTGAAAAAGCATAGAGATGCTACACCTTTCCTTAATCCCGTCGACTATGTCAAATTGAATGTCCCTGATTATCCCAAAGTCATCAAACACCCAATGGATCTCAACACAGTCGATCGTAAATTATCCAGTGGAGAATACGAGAATGTGGAGGATTTTATTGCCGATGTGAGACTCGTCTTTAGCAATTGTTACAAGTTTAATGGTCCTGAAGCAATGATATCCATGCTATGTCAAAATGTGGAATCAGCATTTGAAAAGAGTTTGCGACAAATGCCATTATCACGAGAGGTAATGGATGATTGGAATAATTGAAGAAAGGGAGATTAACATGTAGATGCTATAGCCATTGTCACCTCGCCCTAGTCCAATGTCTGAAAAGGATGATCACCCAAGGAAGAAGAGTGTAGGAGGACGATCACGATCACCCACACAAAGTCTACGACGTATATCTGAAGATGGTCGACCCAAGCGCGAGATTCATCCACCCCCTTCCAAAGACTACCCTGAACCTATGACCAAACGACGCAATCCACGCAAAAATGATGCACAAATGAAGTTCTGTGGACAAGTGTTACGGGAGCTTCGCAAGTCAAAATATAGAAACATCAATTATCCATTCCTTGCACCTGTGGATGTCGTTGCTCTCAACATTCCCGATTACCCATCTATTGTGAAGCATCCCATGGATTTGTCAACCATTGAACGAAAGTTGAATGAAGGCGATTATCAAAATGCTGATGATTTTGAAACTGACATGCGACTCATGTTCAACAACTGCTACTTGTATAATCCACCAGTAACACCAGTTCACAAGATGGGGCAGGAATTGGAAAAGGTGTTTGATGAGAAATGGAAGCAAAAACCACTACCACCACCACCAGAGCCTGAGCGCATGGATGATATTGAAGAGTTTTATGAGGAAGTTGAATCTGAAGAAGATGGTAAGGTTAATTCAATTGTATATCAAGAGTGGGGTATTGATTATCATGAATAGACCGGGATCACAAAATTGCAGAATTGGAACGACATCTTGCAAGCATCACACAACAAATCTCATCCTTAAAGTCAAACAAGAAAAGGAAGGCAGATCGAACAACAAGTAAAGGTCGAAGTGCTCGTGGTGGTGCTGCTTCAAACAAAGAAAGAAAGACACCAAGTGAAAAACGGCGACGAGTCACTAAGCAAAAGGAGGAACTACCAGAATTCACTTTCGAACAAAAGAAAGATCTCAGCGAGCGTATCAACAGCTTGACGGGTGATCGGCTTAATACTGTGGTCAATATTATTCAAAGCTCTATGCCGAATTTGGATGGAGTAAGTTGATTGGAATGGAATGATACTTGGATCATGTATATTGATTATTTTACACTCCATAGCAAGGACAAGAGGAAATTGTACTTGACATTGACTCATTGGATCGGCAAACATTACATCGCTTGCATGAGTTTGTTACTGGCAAAAGTTTGATACCAAAGAAGCAATCTACATCTAAAAGGGCAAGGTTACACTACAATGAACAAGAATCCAACCGTCAAATCAAGGAACTGGAAAAGACATTGCAGAAATTCAAGAACTCTGAGGAAACGGATTATTATGATGGTAATTTTCGAGAGAGAAAGAGAGGTAGACAAAGGGAGTATGATATACTCATTATATCTTTTATAGCTCGGGGAGCTCAAAACTCATCAAGTGAAAGTGATTCTGAAAGTTCTTCTGGATCAGATTCGGATGACTCTGGAAGCAGCTCAGATTAGACCTTTGCATATTTCCATTATCTGATCTGCTATTGGCAATCTTTTTCCCCTTCTCTCCCCTTCATGTCATATTAGTTTGTTACCCCACTCCAGCCATCTGCTCGAATTGAAAGAAAAAAAACTCACGCACATTCGCACACACGCACTCTCACACACACATGCACCCACACCAAACGAACTGTTGATCGAATCTACGTGTATATTTTGGTAACAATGATGGATGATATACTTCATCTCTTGTCCATAGTAATATTATTCAAGTGATGTGTAACTTAAAAGGTCTCATCTTCGTATTCATCGTGGTGACCACCGGGTATGTCGTCCTCTGGGGGTACTTCAAAGCCCTCCTAATTAAAAATAGAACATCAGTGATCGGAAATGAGTTCCGTATCCAAGATCAACCTACCTCAGTGCTGTAAAGAATGGTTTGAATATCCTTCATAATTGGCAACTCGACATGCTCCTCAGGGTGCTGTTCAGCAGCATCAAGTTCTTCTTGTACAAGAATTTCAATATCTCGCAACTTGCCGAAATAAAAGTCCCGTTCCTTTTCAAGTCCATCCACAGTCATCTTGAGTTCCGAGATTTGCTTGTTAAGCTCAATGATAACCGATTGGGAGTGGTTGTCCATAGCACCTGCACTTGCACTATTGGCAGATACACGGCCTGTAGTACGACTCGTGCTGCGAACTATACATGATCCACATGTTAACTCTTTTACTTTTGTATTTCAGGAACAATTTACCTCCTCCAGCAGCCGTCCTTCGTACACCAGCAGATGCACCAGTGGCACGCATACCACCAGCTGATCGAGCGCCACCAGCACCACCACCCTTACGACGACCCAAAGCATCATAAGCACCACCAGCAAAGTTTTGATCCCAATAACGCTTGATCCATTGCATAAATTCGAGATTGTCTTGGAACTTGCACTTCATCAACTTGTCAACAGGTACAACCTATCACAGCCAACCATCAATAAACATTCCTTGTATCAGTATGAAATATAGTACCTTGTCGATCCTAATAAACAACCCTGTGAGTATGAATTTATAGATGCACACTGGCTTACTACTTACTTGTGCTTGTTGAAAGTGTGTTGAAGCACCTTGTAATTACCGACATATTCGTATTCGTGTTTGGTATCAAACTTGACCTTGCTCATATGGACATCGCCTGTCAATTCCCTTTGCATGTCGGTACAAGTGCTACAGTCGAGATGATTTGTTTTCATTTACCATAGATGGAGTCCATAATCTGACAATAGGCGCCACCTAAGTTTTCCCAGCTCGTGAATGAGTAACGACACACATGTCAAAGTGGATGAAAGACCAACTTACCCGTGCCGGCTTGTTCAACCTTGGTATAGTTCAATTGCAACAGGTCATTCAACCAAGCAAGCAACTCAGTCCTTGATTCGCCCATAGTTTCGAAAGCGGGATAAACACTCGTAAAAAAGAGAAGAGGAAAATGAAATCGAACCCCTCCTCCTGCTCCTTTCTATCTCTTTCGAGTGACGTTCCATGTGATATGTGTAGCAACTACGTGCAAAAAGATAATCTCCTCCCACCTTGAATATATCATCCCCCACCTCCCACCTTATCCTTTCCTTACCTTACCTTTATACTTATATTGTGTTATTACTCGATAATATAAGCATATCGTTGTTATGTGAAGAAGATCATGTAATCAACTGGCGACACGTGGTTGGGTGAAACCGGGAAACCATATATGCATATTTGAAACAGAAGGCTGCATATTAACATCTGCTCAATTACATGACAGCTCAAAAGTCGATACCTTGGATACCATTATGCTAGTCTTGGAAACACTTTGAAAAGTTGGATCCACATATTTCTAGGCAATGAAGAGCATCTGTAACATGCAACAAAGACATGTGCATGATATGACAATCAAGTCACCAGATGCATCTTCGTAAGACAATGAACCAAGGCAAGATCGATCATGCATACTAGAAAGTAAAATGGTTACAGTATGCAATATTATAGGACGTTGAAGGCAATGCTGCTTGTGGGAATATCGGTACTCAACATGCACCACATACTTTGATATGGAAGAAATATGCAGGGATCATTGGGCCGCTCTTCTTATAATGCAGTGTGTCATCATTACTCAAATTGGATATTCACACTGTAGAGTTGCATGCACATCTGATCCTACTAGCAGCATACATAATAAAAAGGCAAGGTGTGACAGTATTATCAACGATCACACAGCCAAGTGTACCAGCAGGTCAATGCAAATATTAGACGTTATACTGGTTATGGTAGATACTCCCCATATTGAAATGACATGTGGGATGGGCGAAGAAACGAACAAGTTCCATGTGATGTTGTCAGTGTCATGCGACATGGAAATCATGAAACTTAAATTAGACTGTGTATAAAACAATGAGCTTCCTCCCTCCATTCATCAACACATGCATATTGGCAAATATAAACAAAGGATCATGATGATTTGTGAATGCTTCTAGAACGAATGCAGTTTATGCTATTATTGATGATATTATAGAGCACAGATGGTTTCAGATAGCTTATTTGCTTCTAGCTCTCATCTTTTTTCTCTTGGCCTTGAGACGTCTTTGGCGTTTCTTGTGCCACTTTCCTCTCACTAAGGGGAACAAGATGATGATGGATAAGCCATTTGTAACAAGGAGACATTGGGATGGATGAATGGATGGATCACTCACTTTCTTTGGGATTTAAAGGAACTGGTGGTGTTCTCCTCTGTGGGCTCTGGTAGCTCAAGCCAAAATTTCACATTATTCCTCCCGACTATCTCAGAAACTCACCAACACCTTTTTATCACTAGAGCAGTTTTTAAAGTGATATGATCTTGCTGATAACAAGGGTGACTAAGGGTATACTTCATGGCTAGGATGGATCCGAATCAGGATGAAGGGAGAAACGTCATCAACACCTCGTATTATCGATCTGCATCACGAAAATGACAACATCCAATAGCAAGATGATAATAGAGATAGATCATATTGTATCAATTAGCCTTATGCGTTTTTCCGATTCACCGCTTTCAAATAATATGCTGATGATGCAGTGTTATGGTAGTACTATTGTGTTGTTCATAATTGTGCTGGTGAGATGGCATTATCATTTTAAATAGCTATCGTGATTGATTGCAAGCGTGTGCATGAAAGAAAGGCTTTCAAGCACACAAAATGAGATTTAGTGATAGCAATGCCTTTATCAATGTTTATTTCAACTACCAACAAGTGTGCATGTTAACAATTAGCCGATGTGATCATGTGAATGAGCATGCAAATGAAGCTGCTATGTCTCCGTTCGTGAAATGGAAACCACTCACTGTGCTGTGTCATCAGCATACAATCATTTACAGATGAGGAGTAATTATAGGGATAATGCAAAGTCGTGGTTCAATAGGAATGAGCGTGTGAGTGTTTATGTGTAAACGTGGTCACGAACAGAGGGGTTCCCACCAGATTGTTGCCACTTTATCACTTTAAAGCAGCATTTGTTACAACATTTGCCCCTTCTTTTCTTTGTTATCTTCTTTCCCTTGCTTTCTGCCTTTCCCTTTCAATTGACTATTCAACATGGTGATCCCAAGTTTCAATTTCAACAATCCACCGTAATGAGCGAACAAAGTCTACGCCAACAATATCGTTTCTTTATTGGATACTCTAAAGAAGGGTACTTGTAGTCAAGGCTTCTTTCGCTTGCATGTCAAAACGAAAAGTCCCCACAAACATATCCAATGATTCAGATAGTTCACGGAAACTGTCTCCAAATATACGACATACTTGCTATCAGATCAATGGGTAGTGCTCCTTTACTGTGATCAACCGAACGAGTTGCCAACACAATACCAACGCAAATGGAGGTGCCGATCACATTTATGCACAGCAATCATAACTTTACAACTATGCTATATGCATCGTCGGCTCGAAAACACGAGTGGAAGTGACCAAACCATTAAGAAGAAGAGGATACATCCACATCTACTCTTGCAAAAGCAATCCTCGAAGATTGTCAAACAAGCTCAAGGCGATGCATGGTAAAGCAGTGAAGCAACAATTGCCTAGAGACTACATATTGTAAGCACCGGTTTCAATGATTGGGAGCGATGGACTATGAATCGTTATCTAATGCATACACTTTCGACCAACCACCAGCATATCTGTAAATGCCAGTCGAGAGCAAGTAAACGATACTGTGGGTTGGAATCAACACTGATCATTATGCTGCTGTAATACCTGCCATCTTAAGACGAATGCAAGGTTCCCATAAAAGAATACCATGGTGTCGAAGGCGTACTTTATGATGACAACATTCGAGACATGTATCAAAGATAATAACCGAGCATGCAAAGATTGTAACGAAAATTCTTTATTTCTCATGGATCGTTTCATCAATCGCTGCGCAGCTAGTCTCGATCACCAAGACCCAAATCTACCGGCGATCACTTGCGAACAAGTCATGCAACTCGTATACATAGGCTGCATAACGGTAATAGTTGCTACTTTACGATGCATAAGGAATATAACATTTTCTATCATAGTACCAAACATAACTTGGCGCTCATCTCTCGAATGACCAATTGTCACTTGTTGGCAAAAGACATTAATCATCAACATTGAAACATCCTCTTGTCACGCCAAAGTACCAAGCACGATAGCTCTGTCCCAGCATGACAATACCCATTGCGCCATGAGCAAAGTCCACCGAATGTACAACAAGCATCGAAATGATACACAACATATCCCAATGACAGCGGACGAATCTAGGTGACCATATAATAAGCCTTTAAGTGTACAGTTGCAGGCAAGAAAAAGGTAAGAATATTATACCTTGAAGAGTCATGGTAACTTTTCTGATATTAATCTATTGGTCAGCGTAGGGATTTGGCAGATCTGTGGGTGCAAATCGGTACAAGCAGGATGACTTAAAAGTGTCGATACACCAACGTTCGATCATCTCTATGTCCCCAGCTTATCTACTAAAGGGATGATGTTCGGCAACATTTCCTTTATTCCGTAAACAAGCTCATTCAATTGGCAAGTTGACATTTAATAACATCATCCAAATGTATTATCATTCATACTTCTTGTAGCTTTTATAATCTTAATGCTTTCCTCGTGTCCTTTGTCTCCTTGCTTCTGCTCCACCTCCATTCTCATCTCCTCACATCCTCTCAATAAGGATAAAGTACCATCCTATTCGACAAGCATCATATTGAAGACATCGAGCACATGGAGGTAATGACGCTGCTTTGCAATTGTGCATGTGGATCAGCATCCGGCTCTAAGCCTAAGAACGAATGCTTGCTTGATTATTCCCCCTACGAGTTATTGCTATTCCCCATATCCTTTTATATAGACTATTGTTATATCCACCTATGAATCATTACTATTCCATCAAATAATACAGCTTTTCCTATCACATGACTTTTGTTTTCTTAAAGTATCCATTGTGTGTTTTACAATGTGCCATTGGAGAGCAATATTTATACTCGCCATCACCCTGTTGCTACCTCTAATAGATGATCACTTTCAACATCAATCGATTTTACTATGTAGATATCATTCATTTTTCATTAAAACTCTGTTTAATCAAGAAACTGCTTCGATGATGAACTATGATGCATTCAGATGCCTAGTTTTATGTCACAAGTGCTCATATATGCATTGTTGTAGTCAAGGAGCACTCTCTGTTGGGATGGCGGGAGCTCAACTAGCCAATCACTCTAATGATGTGGATTTTCGTGACAAGCAAAATAAGGGCGGGTATAATGGGACTCTTTCGCTGTGCTTCCATCTTCGCTCTCGTCTCCACACACATATATACACAATGTAAGTACTTTATTCTTCTCATCAATACTGGGTGCATCCATTGACAACAACGTATTTTAGGGCCTATAATTCGCGATCGCGTTATTCTCGATCTCCTTCACCACCACGTCGTCGTCGTCGTTCCCCTTCTTACAGTCGTTCGCGTTCACCTTCTTATTCATCACGTTCGCGTTCTCCTCGCCGATCATTGTCACCCACACTCACTCCCAAAAACACAGTCTTGGTCACCAATCTGACACGCAATGTTACAGCTGATCACGTCAAGGAGATTTTTGCACAATTTGGCTCAGTTGTTAAAGTCGACTTTCCTATCAACCACCGATGTAAGATCATGAATGCATTCAATAATGATCATCCAGTATTTATGCATTCAATAGTGAATACCAATACAGGCCGTGCCTATGTTGAATATGAAAGCAAGGAAGATATGGACAAGGCAATCAGTTACATGAATGGGGTAAGAAAAGGGGATGATAAGTGCAAGAGTGCCATCCATGGATCAGTTGATTGATGTTATTGTATAGGGACAATTGGATGGAAAACACTTGGATGTTGATGTGGCACCAGCACATCGTTCTCCTTCTCCACCATCTCATCGCAGAAGTAAGTGATTGATATGAAATATCTTTTAGAATGAAGCATTGACATGTATATAATAATAGGATATTCGCCACCTCCATCCAGATATCGTCGTGGTGGTAGATCATTAGGATCAGGTCGTCGTGGTCGTGATAGATACCTTCCTAGTCGTGATCGTTATTCACTTTCACGTTCTCGTTCACCTATTCGTCGTGGTCGTCGTTATTCTTCTTATTCACGTAGCCGATCGAGAAGCTATTCACCTCGTGGTCGCAGCTATTCCCGTAGTCCCAGTTATTCTCGCAGACGTAGTTATTCACGTAGCGTATCGAGTGGAAGAAGTTATTCACCTCGTCGTCGTCGTTATTCGAGAAGCCGAAGCTATGATAGTCGAGATTATTCATCCCGTAGCAAGAGTCGAAGCATTTCTCCACCTCGTGGTCGTGGTCGTAGAAGCATTTCACCAAGACGTTGATAGTTTTATTATAGCAATGTATATGAAGCATGGGAGATGGAATAGTATACACAAATATATATAAAAAATGACAGATGAAAAAAAAAAAAAGAAAGAGCAAATATCAAGTTTTTATGTATGTGTGTGTGTGTATGCAATAGGATACATGGATATCAATTAAAGTAGGTTGATAATCGTTCTACCACTTGGGTCATGGAAGGTCGCTAAAGAGAACAATGAGAAGCAACTCTAAAAAATGATGTTTTCAATTCAATCCTTACCGCACTCGAATCACTTTGCCACATGTCAATGATCAAGACCAACAAGTTCTTTGGATAATAATTGATGAGACGATCGAGGGGGGGTCGCCAGTCTTCATCTCTCACTTTGATATACAATGCATGTTCGGAAAGATCTATGAAAAAGGTACATGCATCTTGTCAGATGCCAAGCTGACAATGAACAAGTGGGGGTTATTATTACCTTGATATGGGAAACCGTACTCGTTCCATGTCAGGATTTCCCAAAAAATGAGACCACATGCATAGACCTGGCCATATCAATGATCAGCTGCCTTTTCCGATTTCTCCTTACACTTTGATTCTTTCTTACATCCACTTTCTCTGTATAGCTTGGATTCTTAGTCCAGAATTCGGGTGCTATGGCGATTTGATTAATAAGCATAACCAACGCATGTCATGTGTCCAAGTGGTACCTTGCCTAGAGAACAATGAACACATGAGCAAATTGTTGGTTGTATACACACACAGAACCATTCTCACACCCTTATTACCAATTGGGAGTCCCGCATTGGGTATGCATCAATGCATTGGATTTAGGGCGAATACGTGCGAGACCGAAATCATTGACCTTGGCTCGATCATCTTTTGAAATCTTGAAATAAAATGCATCTAGGTCAGGGAACTATCATCTTTCATGTCATCCATACGTTACCAGAATATTCATTGACTTGAGATCCTAACGGCCATTATGAGTACCTGAATGGATACATCTTTCATTGTTCAACTTACTCTATGAATGATGGATGGCCTACATTGACAAAGAAATAACGACTGGCATGAGAATAACATGTCATGAAACAATGATGCCTTGTTACCTTCTTTGGTGGAGATAGGAAACCCCCAAAGCAATGTCATACATGTAACTGACCTAAACATTTGGGGGGTGGACGTGAATGAGTAAAGGGGAAAAAAAGTTGTTTGACACTGGAATGGTACCTGTTGTGCAAAGCTCGGCTTTTTGTACTTTCGGATCACGTCAAACAGGTCACCTTTTTCGCACATTTCAGTAATGATGCACAGATGTTGTGGGTTGGTGCATACGCCAATGAAACGGATCACGTTCTCATGACGGAGTTGCCTAAACATGACACCCTTTGTTTATACATGTGGCACCTTTTGTGACCCATCCCACTTACTTGAGCACATTAATCTCATGCTTAATTTCTTGCAGATCCACCTCATTGAATTGGGTCAATCGTAACTCGCCAATAGCTACTGGTTCGCCCTTGTACATGCCTACATGGTATGATGTATTCTCAGCATCCACAATGACGAAAAAAACCACCCTTGTGTCCTTTTTACCTGCATAACAATCCTTGAATCCACCACAACCTAATCTTCTTCCGAATCGTAATTCTTCATAAGGAATATCCAATCCAGGACTGCCATCCAAAAACAATGCGGAGAATTCGCGCGAGTTGAGCTCAAGTCGTTGTTGCTCGAGTCTTTGTTGTTCGGCTGTTGCTGATGAAAATGGATAATCTTCATCATCAAAGAGCTGCGGTGTTGATGGCGCAGGTACAGGTCGCGTGTCTTCTTTCTACATGCATTGTTGGCTATGGGTTGGATGATGCAAATTCAACTCACTTACCCAATGCAATAAATCATCAATCAACTCAGCTTTGCTACCCGTTGTACGTAATCCACGATCTTGACAAAACTCGACCAAATCTGCAAGAGCCATCTTATCCAAGTAACGACGGTCGATCGACTGTATGGGGTAAAAAGATAAGATTCTTGGACTAGTCTATAGCTGGAAAAGCAAGTGGCGGAGTCATTGTACTTACTTCCAAGGATGGATCAATATGACGCTGTGTAGTCTTGAAAAACAATGGTTGTTGGAACATGATGGAGAATGTAAAGGGAAAGAGAAAAGAAAAAGGAAAAGAAAAAGAGTGAGAGTGGATAAAGAACAAGAAAAAAAAAGAAAGTTTGTACCTCTTGACCCAACGTTTCTTGTCATGTGAACCGCCACATCAAGTTGTTGCTACATTGTCTATCTCATCTCTCACTCACTCTCACACACACATGTTGATTGTGCCGCATGGATGGCGTGAGAATTGTATGTGTGTTGTAAATGAGTTGTCATGACGACCAGTAACCAAGGTGCCTGAAGATGGTATATTATAGAATGCAAATCACGGGGAGATCCGAGTGATACAGTAGAAATCCAAACGAGGAAATGAGTCCGTGCACATGAATAGAATGAAGGACTTGCGTGTATTTGAAATGAGATAAACTATATAAGCTAATGGAGATGATATGTGTTGTAAAAAGTGCGATTGCATGTAAGGATGCTAAGTAAGGGAAAAGTGTGCAAGAAGCTAGTATAAGGCCATCCAGGACCAGAAATATGAGAGAGCATGCGAGAAACAATTACAATAAGGCTGTTTTTGATACATGGCGAGGAGGGGTGTGCAAAATGTTGTGGATGAGATGTAGGGAATGGTGGAGTATATAATATGTACATCACATGGGAGAGTCGATGTCGCTGGGCTTGGATTGCTTGTTAGGTTTAGTGAATAAAGGATTCTTGCTAAAGGACAAACGAATACCACCCTTGACCGAGTTGCTAAGATTATAACCTTGCAGTTCGTTCATGGCTTGAGTAGCAAAAGTTACATCATCGAATTCGACAAAGCACATGGGACCTTGTTGGTTCTTGTTGCGAAAGAGTAATCGCTTGAAATTTGTACACTTTGAAAAGAGCTGACGCAATTCATCCTCACTGGTTGAAGGTGGAAGGTTGCCGACATAAAGCGTGTTGCATGGTGGATTTTGATCGGCAGGGTTAGGACGGTAACTAGGAGATGACAAGCTGGGAGTGCGAATTTCATTGCTATTATTGTTGTGCAAAGAAAGTGATCCCATACGTGAACCAAGAATGGAATCAGGAGCACCTGTATGGTTACTGTCGAAATAAGATGTACTGATGCTGTTGGCACGATCAGCAGGTGATGATTTGCTCAAATAACCAAATGGATCATTCTCCATCATAGGATCATGCTGTTGTTGTTGTTGTAAGGATTGTTGTTGTTGTGGTATTTGATGTTGCATCAATGGATGAATACTGCCAACTCGTGGACGAGAATAAAGACTGAAAGCACGTGGAGGAGAAACAATTTCAGTGCTTCGAGTATCAAATGATTGAGAACGAAGTGACAAATAAGCGTCATTGAATGCTGGAGTAGTTGGTGTGGATACCAATGGGTGATCATTAAAAGGGTCGCTTTTGTAATCTGCTGGTGATAATAAATCGCTTGGTAAAGGCGAAAATGCATCATATACACTTGGAGGTGCTCCACCATGATGTAAGCTCATTTTACGAGTCAACATGCTAAGCGGAGATGGACCATTAGGCTCCGCAGGTACAGTTGCTGATACCGGGTGATGTTGTTGTTGATGTGCTGCTGCTACTGCTGCTGCTGCTGCTGCTGCCATTGCAGTAGCTGATCCACCTGAATGAGGTGCACTGGTAGGTACAATCGATCCACGTTTAATATGTAAGTTCTTCTTGGCCATTTCGGCTTTAAGTACAGCGCCCTTTTCAGTATCGATCTTTTTGCCGCTGAGTACCTCCACAGCTTCGAGTGCTTCCAGTCGAGTCCGAAACCTAGCAAATCCAATCTGATACACAATCAGGAACAAGATATTATCATCATCCTATTTCCTTTGAACTTACCATTTGCTTCTTGGCTCCATTGGCGCCATTACTATTACTTGCTGTTGTTTCATCCTCTTGATCCTTGCAGTGCCATTTTAATGATGCAGCTTCGAAACCCGGTGAAAAAGTAAACATGTTTTGAAACTCTCGTTCCAGCATATCATCGGGAAAACCAACAACAAAGATGGTGGTGACATCTTCAGCATTGGTACTGCCATTGCTGCTCGTATTGGTAGTCATTTGTTGAGAAGCGGGAGGTGAACAACTGCTTGGTGGAGGTGGAGGGAAAAAAGCAGATGTTGCAGGGGATGCTGAAAGTGGATGAACAATGCGAAAGTCTGCTGATGAGGCGGAAAAGCCTGAATTGCCAATGAGAGATGATTCAGTTGCCATGTGATGGTAAAAGGAGAGGTGGGTTTCAAAAGGGAAAAAAAGGTTATATTCTCGAGGGAAAAAAAAAGAGAGAGAGAGAGAGAGTTTCTCAAACAAGTAGGCAGTGGTAGCGGTAATAGTAAATTTCACAGACAGAAACTATCGTGTTAAACCATATGCGAAAAATATGGCGGGAATTCTGTGGGGGGAGACAAGGAGGAAACGACCAAGTCGATACACACAACATCGTTTATTCAACAATGACCAACCGATGTAATTCGGAGACAATCGATAAAAGCTTAAATGACACATCGTGTTCCCTTTCCTTATTCTGGTTCTTGCTGACGTCGTTTTTTGCCTTCACTGCCCACCCTTTCTTGCTTTTTGGATATCGTCTTGGAAAGTCCTTTATGTTTGTGCGGATCCTATTACGAAAATGGTTTCAATATATGTTGCACATATTCAACCGCCACCTGATTTTTACCTTTCGGCTCATGAGTTTCCGATTGCGAACACCTTCTCCACCTTCCCAGAATGATCCTTTCTGATGGCTTCTTTCAAACTCATATCCACACTTGATACATATTGGCTTGATTGCTTGTTCTTTGGAACATTGTCCACACACATGGCGTTGTGCTAATTCACTCGTATGATCCTTTTCCATCACATCGTGGCACACATCACATGGATAAAGTTTGTTGCAACATCCAAACCGGAACCATCGTCGTGACTTGCGATAATGCGAACATGCGCCTCGTTCAGGTAAAGGTTCACCAACTATCAATCGTTCCTTGTCCACTTTTTTCTTCTTTTTCAATGCCATGGTCTGATAGGTAGCATTACTAGGTCGAATGCCTGCACCTTCTCTAGGACCCACACTAACGCATTCGACACCACCATCATTAACGGATATCCTTGCATGACATGTTTGACAATTGAATACTTTGGGCAGCTTTCGAACTGCACTTGGGAAATCTTCCATGCATTTGGCACAATTACCCATATACAACTTGGGTGTCACATCGTATACTTTGCAGCTCCCCAATTGTAATAACCCCGCCACATTGGAATTTTCATGCATCAATTCTAAATAGTATATCTTGTCAATAATGTATTCTCTTGTTTCACATGACCCATCCGCCCTCTTTACCTGGAATAAATTTGGCACCCAAAAGTGAGGAACAAGTAGAACATTGCATCCAACGTTCGTATTTGTCGTTTGTTTCATTACTGCTGCCAGTTGCAGAAAGGATATCCGGTAGATTCAAATTGTCAAAGGTTGAAAGTGATTCGCATCGTCCACATAATACATCCACTTGCACCGACATGACTCGAATCAACGTGCAGTTTTCAAAGCGAGGTTCAACTAGTTTGACTTGAGTTCCTTTTCGAATAACAGGCTGTTGTTGTTGCTGCTCTACTGGTTGTGCTGATGATGATGATGATGCTTCAACATCAGGTTGCGTGTCTTCTTGGTTCACCATTGGTTTGGTAACATCATCATCATGATCACTTGTTATTGCTTGTGGTGGTGGAGTAAACTGATCAATATCATCCCAAGTAACTCCTGGAGGTAATAATGCTTCAGGATCATTAACAATGACCACATTGCTCGTCTCATTGCTTGCAACTTTTCCGGAAAAGTCTTTTTTAAAGGTTTCAGTCTCCGTGTGCTTGGCTTCGGTGTCAGTAACATCTTGTTTCCAAGGTCGCTCTCGTGGATTCTTGAGAATACGCTCCAAATGTCGATTCAACCAATTGAGATTCTGGAAAAGTGTATGTTTGGCACTCTCCACATGTTCTGCAAATGTATATGAAATATCCCTATTGTACAAACCATATCGTTAATCATCACAAAGTCATATATCCTTCAATCTATATTTACCTTGCTTCATCCATACTAAGAGCCTTGTTTTCCACTTCAATTGTACTCGGCAATAATGGATATTGTGCTGGAACGTGATATTTAATCTTGAGTTCATTCCCTAGTGTGTCCTTGAAAGCAAATGTAGGATCTGTCAAATTCACCATCAACGAGACCACTGTTTCCACAGTGTCGGATCTATCACATGTGTTGGTATCACATAATACAGTGCATAATGAAATAACGTACCTGACAACCTTGTACGAGCTGCCAAACCTTGTCTCCAATTGTCGTAATTCTTTATCCTTTTTGGCTGCAGCCATCTTTAACTGGGCTGATGTAAAGAATGGAATGGCTCGTGCGTCAAGCTTATTCATGGATGATGCTGGTGGGGTATCTTTGATTGCAGTTGTAGGAGGCATGGTGATATTGGATGAGGAGGATGCTGTATTATCTTGTTGAGATGGTTTTGGTGAAGAAACGGCTGCAATGAATTCGTCAGGTAACGCTGGTGCTATCAATGGTTCAGATGATGATGATGATGCTGATGGTTTTGAAGAAATAAAGCGTACAGTGGCAGCAGCTTCTTGCTGCAGTAACGATTCAAGATTGCGATCCAACCAGTTCATCTGACGCACAAGTGTCGTTTTCATTTGACGTACATAATTCTCGTAACCCCTTTCAATGTTGCTATTCATAATAATATTAGTCACCTTGCTTTGCGTACTCATTCAATAAAACAAACTTACAATGCAAATCCTTTGGGGATACTGCTCAATACTGTCAAAGTACAATGCTTGGTGGGATAATCATCAGGCACTTTGAGTTGAAGTAATAGCGAGTCGAGTTCATATGGAAAGTCTGGATCGCTCGGTTGAATCGCATATCGCACAATGCTACAACCTTCAGTATTGCTAATCGGATACGATAGTGTGTTAATCGCATGTTGTTCAAGAGAGAAACTTAACGCACCTCACAATGCGAAAAGAAGATCGATAACGTCGCTCCAGTTGTTTAAGCTCGGTTTCTCTCACAGTAGCAGGGTCAATGCTGCTCGTTGGCTAAATGGCATTTGTATTAATAACGTTGTTGACTTGAAAGAAAACGCTTCATTTACCTTTGCAACTGGCTTTCGTATGGTGACCATGGTTGTTCGTGTTAATCAACTTGCAATTAAATGCGACAAGCAGCGGGTTTATAAATGATGGCACCCACTGCTGCGCCTCTTTGCTGCGGATCATGGATACTGTCACTGTGCCACCCAGTTCCACATTGTTGCCTAGTGATATATCTCTTTATAGTCCATTTGTAATCTGATTTTTGGATACAATGAAGGGTTTTGATACGGACACCCCCCTCTCCTGCGTATATGTCTTCGGGACACCCTCCCTATATTTTTAGTTACCCAATATGTGTCACAAACGTCAACAGCGATTTATCTACAGTACACACCAGGCTTATCAATGCTGCTGTCGTGTCATGAATAATCACGTGTACCCATCTTCCACACTCCTCGTGTATGGTTATGTATTTCTTAGGTTACTACCCATTGTGTAGTTCCTTGTCCTCTTTCCAATAAACGACACGCATTTTTGAGCAAAATAGAGTAATGGTGTATTTGCTATGACAAAACTTCCATATGTATTTTCGATCATGTGGGTATGTCACATAGGTTGTCAACGTTGGCACGCATACGACATGTGTTTCGTTCCACGTTTTAAACCATGCTTTGCTGTCATGTGATTTTGGCATCGAATACCAGTGCGCAGATAAATCACCAATTGCAGGTATGCTCTCTAGCAGTATCTCTTTTCCCCATCCTGGTTCGTTGTTATAGTCAAGACCATGAAGTCGGTGTTGTACATGATAATCTCCCTTCCCCTCTCCTATAGTGATCAACACACATTGATTCTTAGTTCGTATTTATAGTAGTACATAGAAATGTAGGTATAAATATATGTTGGCTAGCTACAACACGTATAATGACTAGCTATCCATCATCAAAGAACCACCTTCCAGCGATTCAGCAATCCAATCCACCATACATAATGAAACATACACTCCCCACGTAGCTGATCTTTTCCTTCATACGTTGTCAGATATCATCATTGATAGGCCTTGTGTGCTTCAGTGTTTTTGTTGGAGAGAGTAGTCGATATACAGTAGGGTATATGCTGCCAAGTGCTTCAAATTATAGATTTGCAAATCGTGCTCACATCCTTATCAGCCGAAAGGTCATGCAAGTGTTCACGTGTCATGGCTACTATCATTGTGGACGATGATGATGATGATGATGATGATGATGATGATGATGATGATGATGAGAGGACCAAGCATGGCTATGAGCTGATTCTCGAATATCGTTCATTGTGAAATAGACAATGTGACACTATCAATGGATACTAGTATATCCAGGCTGGGAGTCGAACCCAAAGTATTGATGCCCCAAAGTTGCATTGCCTGACCAAGAAACTATTTCAATAATACCATCATCCTTATTAACACACACAATATATCAGTCGTCATTATTTTCACTCCACGTGCCTTTTAGTATAACACCATTCCATCCACAGTGTACGTGGTACAAGATCCAACATAAAGGATCTTGTTGCTTGCTCGAAACCAGACCATGGGAAGCCGAAGCAACGCCAAATGAGCCAACGATTTGTTATCAGTCTTGAAGTCTATACAAGCCAAAACGTTAATGGAACATGTTCAAATGCAACATTGGGACTTTGAATGTACCTATTGTACAAAGAAGCCTGGAGCGACATAGCAACCAAAGAGAACATCTTGGCTACAACGGAGCACACACCACTCCCTGCTTATGAATATACACAATTATGTTAATACAAAGTGCGTGTCAGCAACAAGAGCAAGTTTTAATATAAATTTCTCAATGCATCGCATGAATGGCAACACGTTAAGGCAGAGAGGAATAGAAGCACACCACACACGGTAAATTTCACTCATTGTTGCAACCAACTACCCATTATGCAAGCATTAGCCAAAAGGATTGACATCCCAGCTCTTGTCCTTTAAGCTTTGTTACACAAAGTAGTCATTTTGCATCTTTCTCGCTAAGACCCTTCTAATGTTTAACATATAGCGAAGATCACTTTATTATAGACTATACTCCTATCACATAAAATCTCTCGTATCTCAAAATTATCATAGATAAGCTTAAATCAATTACTTATGCAGAAATGCTCTGCTACCCGAAAAGCACCTAATGACAAAGTTTCAAGCTTGTAATGTGCAATGAGCGATCCACGATATGTTCATACCAGTCGAATGGAGTCCAAAAATTTCGGTCGCCAAAAAAAAAATCCGAGCGTCGACCTGACAACTTTTTGGCTGGCAGAAACAATCGGTCATATCTTGAAATGAGGGGCGCCAATTCATCTTTGGGCACAAGGCACATTCAGGCACGCTGATCAATTCTGTCCTAAGAACTATGTGTTTCTGAATCACAAGCAACTGAGATACGAGAGATTGTATTTTCTTATAGTGCAAATGCTGATTGCTCCCTGGTTGATAGTGTGGAGAGTACAAGCGGAAAGCTGAATGCAATGCATGGCTACAGGCAGTTTGCGTCAATGGATGATGAAAGGGTTGTTGGTTCTTTATATGATGAACAAGTAATACATTATAATAACAACAACAATGAATTCATCTTTGGTGCGTGCTGGTGGCATACTTTGGTTGTACAAGCTGCGTTGCATAAAACAATTGAACCAGCGCACAGACCTGGCTATTAGTGTCACTTTGGTCCATAGTAAAATAGCTTATTCGAGAGATCTATAGCACTATAATAAATATCTCCAGCTGTACTTTATTCATATTGAGAGGGTATTGCTTATGTCTACATTATATACAACTGCTGTAACAAGCTGAGTGGCAGTGAATGACGTGTGCATAAAATGAAAGGCGACAGGAACAAAGAAAGAGCGCCTCATTTCTTCCCTCTCTTTCTCCACTCGGTGTTTCACAAAGGTAAGAGCAACTCCATTGACAAACTACAATTCACTCACTGTTGCCAATGCCTTCAATGCACAGCGTCAATAGGGTGAACAGTTCACACACGATCCGTGGTCACTGGGCAACATTTCTTTCAAGTCTCATGTAACAGCAAGTTCGGGTGATCTGACCAATGATTCGAGCTTCATTTGAACACAGCAGGTATGTTCAATCGTTGTACTAGTTTTACTGTTCAAGTTTGACTCATTGTGACACTGTAAGCTGCTCTCGTTTATACAAGAACCATGTGTCATTTCCTTGTGCTCGTTGTTCAAGAGCAGATGTCCCAGCACGTCTTTACATTGCTATTTTGGGTATGTTGGCACTGGATTCATATGGCTTGCTTGCTGTTTATCTCACACGTGTTTATTATAGGTTGAGCATCTTGAAGGATTTCCATGGCAGCTACAAGCCGTTGATATCAAGCAGCAATGACACACATTGTCTCACGGGTAAGCATAGCTTCTGTCTACAAAGCAAATACAATCCTTGCAATAAAACAGCAGCAGCAAAAGATCCACGGCATGGAGATCGAGTTGGTTCAGGCAAAGAATGGAGTTGAGCAACATGGTAAAGGTAAAAGTTCACAGTCAATGACTATTGCATGCAAGTGTGCTCATACAAGTGACATTAGGATCTGGAAGGCTTCTGCTTGGTTGCATTATTATTGGCTGCACGTCAACGATGTCATTGTATCAATCTGTATTGCCTAAAGGGAGACGCAACGTTCCCCAGTGCTTTAGCACCCAGTGCTTTAGTACCATATGCGATCAAGTTGCGAGGCTTAATTTATTAAGTCATTCAAAAATGCAACCTCTGTAGCGTTTGAACACGCGGATCCACGGTATATGGAACCGAGGCTGACTGGTGAGGGGACTCATGTATTTGGGTCACCTGTAATCTGGTAAATCGGGACCATGCTAGTAGGCGGTATGGATTGGTACATTTGGCATTCCTTTCTATCACTTGTGATTTCACTGGTGATACAAGCATTGTTCCAATGGATTCAATGGCATTTACTGGTATGAAACTCTTTAGCTCCCTTGTGATCATTGACATTCAAGCATCATTCTAATGCCTTTGACTGTATTCTTTAGATGAACAATGAAAGCACCTCGTGTTATTGCACGGTATGTCCCATCAATCCACTATCATCAAAGATAAGTATCATTCAAGTGATATATACGAAACCATGCTTGCTGATCAGCATGTTTTTTCCTAGATGGATGATCGTGAAGCAAGCAAGTTGTTTTGGAGGCGTCAAGTGTATTCTGTGGAGCTTACGGTGGGCATTGTCATGTATCCCTTTGTTACCGTGGAAAACAACGATCAGCATTATGCCTTGGGATGGATTTCGTTACAACAAGAAACCGATTTGGTGACATCAAGATCTTGGACCATCTTATGGCTGTTATTGTCATGTGTCATTTCAATGCTCTATCTGGAAACAGCTAGCAGCAACTCATGTCTTGTATTGGTGTATCATCACAGCAACTCGTGGTGTTATTGGAGCCGTAACATTCTTCTCCCTTGTGAATATCAATCTGCCGAACTTTGTTTGATTGCATGCTCTGTCATAGACTTAATTTGCTGCTCAATATGGAGAGTTGGCTCACGATGAGCATGATAATATCCGAGCAGTTTCTTATTATTGTTGTCGCTATGCTTGTGCCCATCGATATCACTAACACGCACGGCTCGCCATGTGCCTTATAACTGTGGCTGGGTAAGGTCGGTTGCACCTTGATGTATTAACTTGAGCACCATTTGCCTTGGACAATTGGTTTTGTTGGTACCCCTATTTCTCGTTCGGCTGGCCTGTGTTAGATTATGAGTACTGCGATACAGTCCGCTATGAATGCATTCGAGAGTCATTTTCTTCTTCTTTTTATCGCTACACTTGACTGAAACTGCAAAGTTGAAATGAACGGCATGATTTTTTGGTTGATTTCTTTGCCGACACTTGAATGTGTCCCATGAAATATTCTATCCAAAAGGTCATTCATATTGAGAATAAAATAAAAAAAAAGAGAAGAATAAAGAGTGGCAACAGACATACGCCTTCATTTTTATTACGAACAAGCTTCACGATGACTCGCAATTATGCACACACGTGACTTGGCTGGTATAATCATATCTTTAGTGATTTCACAGTAATATCAGTTACACATGTACGTATATCCATTGATGTGTGCAGCATTGATGTGCCTGATGTGCACTATAGATAGATCTTTGTTGAACGTTTGTGACACATATTGGGTAATAAAAAATAAAGGGAGGGTGTCTCGAAGGCATATATGCAGGAGAGGGGGGTGTCCGTATCAAAACCCTACAAGGAATAAATTCGCATTCTACATGACTTGCGAAATGCTTTACACCACACATCGCATGCTACATATACACGTTACCAAACAACCATTATCAGTGAAATTTACAACGGCATACGATTCCCTTGGAGAGTAGTGAGCGTTCAGAGGATCATCACTTTGTGCTTTTTTGTTGCCAAAGTGACAATATGATTTGTACTCGCTATTGGTCACATAAACCATGGTTATATGTATTCAATGCGACAATCAGTCCTTTCATCTAACGCATCATATCTGACTATACGATCTTTAAATATTGGTGGTATTGTTAGAACAAGGACGGCCAGTGCGCCCGATAATATCCACACAACTTTACTCCAAAGCATTCACAATCAAGCATGGCATTCATTGTTTCACCTCCCTTCTAATGCACCACCTGTATCTCTTATATTGATTATTGGAAATGCAGATCAGAGTCATATCATCGATATCTATTTGTTACAAAAGAAGAGTCTAATTCAACGTTTATCTGATAGAGCAATGAGCTATTCTTCACATAATGATATAAAGGTAAACTAATATACATGCTTCTGCAATATCCACCGACCCTTGCTAATGACGAATTACTAGTTGCATGGTTTTCAAATCACGGACATGGCGTGTGTCACCATCATCGATAGCCGTGGCCATGTTTCTGTTCCCGACTCAAATGTAGGTAGTTTCTTGTATATCTCCTCTCCTTTTCAAGTACACTGGAATTCTCCCATGGGCTGCTGTGGAAGTAAAGAAGAGCGAGACGACGTGAGTATTTATACATTGAACGCACAAAGTCATAAACGCCGGGAAAAAAAACTAACGATTGACCATTTGACTTGCAGGATGTCCACGCACCTCTCCTCAATGACGACGATTTGCCCATTGAAAGGTTTGTTGTGTTGTTAACGATTGTTTCGGGTAGTTTATATCTAACAGTGACTACAATAGACACACCAGTTATCAAGCCATTGAAACCATTGATGTAAAGAAAGAGCAAGAGTTTTGGAATGCAGTTTTGGAACGGACAACACGGTAGCAATATGATACAAGGAAGGCACATGACTTTATTAATTAATGCTTTTCATATGTGAATATAGGAATCTGATAGATATATCAAGTACGAATGCTGATCCATTACAAAGTCAAGATGTACAAGAACGACAAGACAAATATCAAGATATACTGGCTCAGTTGCCCAGCAAGACTTCCGACAATACAAGCATCCACCATGAGAATGGTACAGCTACAACCCATGATACGAAACCCTTGTCAGCATCCAATGAAGATCTATTGGCTATTTTCGAGCATATTCAGCCTACATCAGCACCTATACCACAAGAGGAGCTTTATGACATGATGAATAAGATCAATGATGCTTTACAGGAAATTCGTATCGAACCTGTAGGAGAAATGGTTGTTCATCTCAAAATGTTAAATGACCCTGAAGCTATTCAATTCTGATGATTCCCTGATTCCTCTCCTTTTATATACTCGCTCATTATCCACAAAAGAAAAAGTCGACCCTATTATTCATTGTACCATAACCGCCCTCATATGTCACCCACGCTCAAAAGATATTAAAAATGATCCATCACCTTTTCTTCTACTACTATTAGCGTGCTTGGTATCCACAATGATGTGTCATGTATGCACATGTGCCTTTTAATACTTTTGAATAACCCCCTTGCATGATCATATTATAATCAAAACAGCAGCGACATGTGTGACATAATCAAGAAAGCAACGGGATGGAATATGTTGACTTTGTGCATTATTCTGGAAAACCCTAGGCATGATATCATAATAGACACTGGTATGGTAACTATCGGATTGCTCACAAAATATAAATACCAATTCTTTGTTCTCTTTGCGATTGTTTCAACATCTCATTATGGTCAAGTCATTGTTTTTCATTACTTTTACTGGAGCTTGCCTTCTTGGTTCTCTCGTAGCGGGCAGCGGTGGATATGTACCCAACTCGTGTATCGAAAAATCTGGATCAAGCTGCCCTGGTAACAAGGCATCCTTTACTTTTTGGCGTACTGGTACCCCAGTTGGCAAGTAATCACAATCCTATTATGGTGCTGGCATCTAATGAATTCCTTTCTAAAATCCAGAACGATGCTGCGACAAGGCGTAGATCATCGCCATAGACATGTAGTGCTACATTAGAGGAACGCATGCTGGATACTGTTTTGAAATATATCCCAATACATTGTACTTTGTTGTGTTGATGGAATCTGTATTATGCAAGCTCTGTCTAAAACGACACATCGACATCACTGCTCTATTCCAGTGCTCAGCTAGTTTCTTGAAGATGTCATACATACTATACATTGATTGAACTGTAAATAAGAGATGGTGCTAACAATGGTTACAAGGATGATATTCAAAAGAGAAAAATAATAATCTCTAGATGTGAATGAAAAAAATGATTGGATGGGGGATAATCACATAGAATGTGGGGAATCAAGAATGATAGTGCTATGCTTTTTTTTTACAAGTGTTGATGATCCTTGAGTCGTTGCCTAGATTCATCATCATCATCGCTGCTATCGGTAGAATTACGATTGTTGAACATGTGAGAGAAACCACCGGTATTACTTCGAGCCATTGCTGAATCTTTTTCAGAAGAAGGGAACATTGTACCAGTTTCAGCAGTTGTAGGTGATCGTGGTGATGATCTGGTGGCATTATCCAATGACCGGAAAATCTCATCGTTCACATAATATGATTTAAAGAGCATCTCAAGGACTTGCATACGTTCTTCGACGCGTGATATGCGTTGACCATCAGGTTCGTATTCCAAGTTGCTTACATTGTTCATGCTGAAACGAGGATGTAATGGATGCACCAGTGGAATGGATGATTCATTCGTTTTGAAGTTTGTTTGCAAACCACGTAGTAGTGATCGTTTCAAATCACCCACTGCCCATCGATGTACTAAAGACATGTCAGCATGTATGCACACATTACATGATTGCTGTATATACAACATACCTGTTCCCCATGGACTTGATGGCCGGAATCCAAATAGCCATGTTTGAACAGCTACTAGTAAACCAAATACACCACCCACAAAGCCAAGAGCATTGAGTAATGTATACATTTTGACTTCGCGATCGGTAAAGTTGGCATAGGCTTCGGGATAAACAGCCATAAAACCAAGATCAGCATGTGTTTGGGTGTAATTGGGATTGGGTGCTTCAGCACGGAAATTGCTTTCAATCTCGGGTGTCGAGTTGGTAATGGGTGAAAAGCCAACATAGTTCCATCCCACATCTTGCAAATATCGGTGATCGATAAGCGTGTAGCTGAGAGCATTGTAGCTATATGGTTCGACGCCAAACATGTTGGTTGTTTGGATATCATTGCGTTCATTGTTCTGCCATGTCAAAACATCAAAGTCCGACATGACAACAGGAATATCATCGTTGACATTATAAACCTTAACATTGGGATCCATGGCTTTTGGATAAAGCGATACGTGTATACGACCATAGGAAATGCTTTGATCACCAAAGAAGGTGAATAATAAACGTGATCCATTATTAGCACCCGATGTCGAAGTCATCTTGAAGCTTTCATCACTGCGGAAAAGATAGCAGTTCACAGCTCCTAACTGCGAAGCAAATGTGGGTGTGAATATACTCATGTTGAGTGGCTGCACAAATCGAGTGCATGAATAACCAGTATCGGTTTGGCACACCACACCAGGGCTACGACTATCAGCTTCGCCATAGTCAGGGAATCCATCAAAGCAAAATCGCACATCTAAGCATAAGAGAATGCATTATCAGCTGATTTGCAACAGTAATTGACAAGCTGAGCTTTACCTGGAACATCAACTTGAGCTGCTGGTTCTTCGATGCGTTGCGTTACATTTGGACTTGTGATAGCTTGACGAATGACAAAAACCAAAAATGCAACGAAAATGAGAAGCAAAAAGATCTGAGATACGATACGGCTGGTTTCTGCCCACACTGGTTCACCCGTACTATATAATACATTAGCATTAATCACAGTTGAAAACAGTGATATAGGCAACTGCAGTAACTTACCGTGGCTTCCAGATATCATTGTGGATACGCACCACCAACCAACGAAAGTAAGATTGGAATCGCCATAACAGGAATAGGATAATGCACAACAATACTACGCCTGCAATTGTAACGCCTGCGATAAGACCAGCCGATACACCGCTGCTGCTTTCATTTGTATTGTCGTTAAATGCCTGTAGCCACTTGTTGTCAGTGGTACTGAACACATTAATGTCATTGTAATAAGTGTTGAGCGATGTGCCTATATGCCAACCATTAGTGTGAAATAAGCTCCTTGTAGATTATAGCTGACATACCAAATGCGACAGTGAGATGTTCGCCATCAAGAATACCAGCTGCAGCAAATGATCGCCGAGAGGGAGGTATACCATCAGTAGAAGGAACAGTCCAAGTCCATGTATTGGTATCAAGAATGGCTACTGAGTTGATATATTGACGTGTACGCATATCTCCACCATCATCGCCTGGAATCCACTTGGTTAGTTCTTGTGTTACGCGTGCTATCAACATTTCTTTTTTGGTGGATACAAACCTCCGAAAATGATAATTTTGTTGTCCTTGGCTGATCAAAAGATGAGAATGTAAGTTTAACGTGCATTGCATTTCAACTGTACATGATATACTTACTGACAACAGCATTGTGATCGGAGCGAGTGGATGGAAACATGTTGGTTGTGCTATCAGGTTGCGTTTGTTGTGCTGACCATGTGCGTGATTGGATATCGTAAACAAGGAGTTGTTCCATTGACGCCAATCCTCTGGATTCTGCAGTTGCTACGATACCACCAATGATCACGAGCTTACCATTACTGCATTAGACCCAAAGAAAAAAGTGCAGGGGCATGGATATAAATGTGCACGCGTATGTCGGAATCAGTATACATGTACACGCGAGTAGACTATCCCTATTAGGGGTTGACTGCATAGACACATACCTCAAAAACGATGATGTATGGCCATATCGCCCTTGACCAGGATTGGGAAGTTGAGTAAAGATCATACGACTTGTGTCAAGAGCATAGAAATCTTGATAAATGGCAGACATATTCAACGATCCTCCAAAAATGTATACTGTGTTGTCGTTGTCGTACGATGCGCTAAACATTTGTCGGTTCAAAGGAACACCCGTTGCATTTGCATTGTTGTTATTCTCCCATGCACCCCAAGTTTGTGTGCTAAAGTTGTACGAGTACATTTGAATCGGTACCATCTGGTTATTGGTAGCTTCTGCTAGACCACCCAAAAGCAACATGGTTTGTCCTGTGCTGGAGATAATGGCTTGACCATACAGGTTACCAGGCGGTGGGTTGTTTTGTGGAAGAGCTTCCCAAGTGAAACTATCTGATGTTTGCGTCAACTGATATAGGTTGTTGGTATACACTGTCGTTGCATTCTGGCCACCAAAGACAATAAGCGAATTGTTACGCGTAGCGAAAGCACTGCCAGCTTGAAATGGAAGCGAGTTCATAAAGTTAGGTACGTAAAAATACGCATGAGTTAAAGTGCTCGACCAACAAAGGACGAGCAAAAGTAGTAGATGAGCCAAAGGTTTCATGGATTCCAGATGTTGCTCACACAAGGGCTAAAGAGAGGAGTGGGCGAATGGATATGTATATGTTCTATTAGCAAGATGATGTGAAAAGAGAAGAGAAAGAGAAAGAAGCAAGAAGAAAAGGAAACAAGAATCAATTTTAGGGAGTCGAGACATGGGAAGCAAGACTATAGTGGAGATCGAAAAGGGAACAAAGCAACCCAGGCACCACCTATCAACTACTTTCTACCCGTCATATCCGGCATGATTAGCAGCTTGCTTGGCAATCCCTAATAACAAAATAACTTTTCCAGTTTGTATGTCACACATGCACATTACAATATTTTCCATGCATTCCTATTCTTCCTATTCTCTATTTTTCTTTATATCTTTGCTGACAACCCCTGCTACACATCAATGGTCTCGCCCTTGTTCATGGGACTCCTTCCTTGTACCTTATACGGTAAACTTCCCTCTCTTTCACCCTGTCTCTAAAAACATGCTAACTCAGATCGTGATCTACCAATCACAATAATCTCTAATTTTATCCCGAGAATCCATGGCATTCATCACTATGTTACACATTGAGTAATACTCAAAACACCCCGCTTCCGAGCTCATGGTCCGAATATGTACCTTGCACAACTGCCCCGTTTTTTACCTATTGCTCATTGCACGCCAAGAAAAAGATTGCTCAAGCAAAACGCTTATTATGTATCAGTTATAAGCATAGTTATGGTCTAGTCCATTATAGCGTCCATCTTTGCTGGGTGGTAGTAAGCGTGACCATAATGACATGTCACAAAAGTTTTTGTGAGATCATGCATAAAAGTAAACATAACAGGCACCACAAGAAAACTGATCCCAATAAGCTACCCCTTGTGGCATTGTATCGTTAAACGCCACATGATCACCGCTTTCGATATTTATATTATGCATGGGATGTATTCATCCATGTGTATGAATGTTCATCATACTCCCGTATTATCATGCCCACGCACAAACACACAGATCATTACCATAAAACTTAGACTGCCATTTTCCATCGATTCCACTCCTGGCACAATGGTAATCACATGTACTTTATAATTCCACGTTCATTGTTCTCTTTTGGTGACTGGTTCTACCCCATGTCTAATATCATGATGTCCTTGTATTCCCATTTCATTCTCTCTTTTTTTATTCATGGATCTTAATATAGTGCTCGTTTGCTGGATTGGATGATTTGCCAAACAAGTAATATGGCTCCCAGTGGGGTGTAACAGATCCTCCTCCTTCATCTGGTGTTGGGGAAGGAATACGCGTATTGCCAAATCGAGGTGGTGATGATGCTGCTGCTGCTGCTGTTGTTGTTGTTGTTGTTGCTGTTGTTGGCACATTGTCTTCATTGAAGCGCATGCTGAAACTGCTACCAAAGCCTTCATGTTCGTGCTGTTGGCTACTTGTGGTGGTTGTGGTGGGGGTCAACTTGTGATCATCATGTTCACTAGCATGTACTGGCTTATAACCATCGGCTTGATCAGGGTAATTCTTTGATGGATCAGATTTCTTCTTGCCCAGGGATGTAATAAATTGGATCAAGCCCATCAAATTGAAAAGAAAAACGAGAAGAGCTGACACAGGCTGGCAATTGTTACTTGGGCCATATCCCACTGCTGAATCAATTTTCTCTCATGGGTTCATTCACAGCTCCTCCGCTTGAAGATCAGCTTACTCGCTGATTGGACACAGCCGGTACTATGGATGTTTTTTATCATGCAAATCAAAATCATCCTAGTGCAAATGACTCGATGCAATTTACGCCATTATCCCTTGTCGTCATTTCATTTCAGGAACCCATTGTATCTTTTAAATATTGGATTGAAAGATTAATTTACACGCAAAATTACACTCATTAGATTTCATTTGCTTCATTTCATTGATGGAATCATTATAACACTGTATTTCAAACGCATATCATCCACGATGTGATTACTCGTTCAAAAGAGAGACAAACAGATATATATATATAGGTGTATAGTTAATAGTAAAAGTCCATTAAGGAAAGGAAGGGGATAAATGGTAAAGTTACAAACGATATGAGTTTTTGAATGGGTGAATGATTTACTGGCTCATTGAAGCGATTCGGCTTTGCATCCATTGGCAATCATCTTCCCAACGGCTTCTTTCTTCTGCAACTTGCTCCATTTTTCGAGTCGCTTGATGATTATTGCGCAGCATCACCTGTTCAAGTTTTTGACGAGATTGGCGTTCTTCAGCAAGTTGTGCTTCCAATCGTTCAATCATTTGTCGCAATGTGTTGTGGTCAGGTGTGGTTGTTGAGTGTTTTTGCTGCAAAACACCAGAAGCCATGGCTGGTGGAGATGATAAACGACGATGGCGGCGAGTTTTGGTGCCATCACTTGATACAATTTCATCTTGCTTCTTATCAGCAGATCCAATATGTTGACGACAATGTGGACATGCATTTGGTGTATTGTGTGTGGAGGGTAATGCAATAGTCTCATCACTAGCATCTTTTGTAGCTTGTACTTGTACATGGCGATTACGCACAATAGAGCGGCGTTTAAGTGCAGCTGGTGGAACTGAACGTAAGTCATGATGTTGATATTGCTGTGATGCAGCTGCAATAGCAGCAGATGTCACATCTTCTGGAAGAGGTGCAGGTCTTTGTGGACGAGCACTTGATTTGATGGGAACTGTAGGTGGTGGCATTGGAAACATTTGTAGATCATTCTGCATTGGTTGCTGCTGTGTTTGTGGCACTGGTGGCACAGGAGGAGGAGGAAGATAATGTTGTACATCCTTATCAGAGATCTCGCTATAAACACCTGAATCACGCAATGATGGTGGCTGATATGAAGGAAGTGGGATATGCTTAGCTTGGTACTGGTTGCTATTGCTGCCTTTGCTTGTCACAGATGAATTATCGGTTTGAATACTTCCTCGTGTAGGTCTTTTACGCAATCGTGTAAGAATACGAGATGCTCGGCGTTGATGTTGTTTACGCAATGATGGTTTAGCAAATTCTTCAGGACTTGTGGATGTAAGGAATTCAGCCAAAGCTAGAGTATCTGATCGCATACTATTGGCTTCAATAGAGCTAGCCAAGGAACGCGCCATACTACTGGTATCGTCGGTTGTCAAATAATCGCTAAAATCATCATCGTCATCATCAAAGAAAGCAGTGCTCTTGGTTGGGCGGAAAAGAGCCCTTTGTTGATCAAGCTTGTGTGCCATATAGAATAAAGAGAGAACAGTAAAATTGATAAAAGGATTGGACAGGGAAGAGAATGAGCGAGTGATGAAAATTAAAGAGAAAGGGATCCGTCAACCGGATGCGTTTTGCAGCACAATTTATCAGGTTTGCTCCACACGCACACACACACACACATACAACCCCTTTTTCCTTGTGTCCCCTATATCAATAAAGTTTTCTTAATTCTCCTTGCCTACAACAATGCGTCCATGAGTACACTTGTTGATCTCCTAACACAGTTACCAGCCCCATCAAGTAGGATGCACCTTTAAAGAGTGTTCATCCTTCCTTCACTTTTTCTTAGTCTCCTCGCCATCGTTTGTTCATCCTGCATCTCCTCTCTACTGACACGCAAGCATGATTCCCCTGATTTCCGGCTCATGTAAATAGAACGAGCTCGTTCTCTTTTTGCTGCAATTGCAGTTGTATCTGAAAGGGATAAAAGTGCTCACACATGCCTGCATTCTACTGATACCAAACCACTGGAAAGGCGATTTATTAGATGCCACTCCTCTTCTTTTTCACTTTTGTTCACCTCCTGTCATTTCGTAATCCACTAGAAGTACCCCTGCCCTTAGTCTTCTGCAATAGCTTCATAATAGCTCACGTATGTGGTAATGCCGTATTAGGATGATATAAGCAAGTCTCGTCAATACACACCATGCATGCTTGTTTATTGCAGTAGTGATCCTGAGGATAGTGTCGCTTATGGCAATGGCTTGTCGTCTTGTTAAACAATTCAAATTGATATTTACAAGGCTGTGTGTGAGAAGACTTTACCATATTTGCATGACAAGACAAGAACATTGCATGTATCATGAAATCAGGAACTTCTGGAGCTCGCTGATATATCTCAAATCATCATATCATGATTGCGTACAGCCCGCTAGATCGTGTTCCCCTGATATGAATGCACTCCTTTACCGATAGCCTTATTTGCATAATGAAGGCTGATGAGAAACTATCACAATCAATGAAAAGATGTCGTTGATATAACCCATAAAACGTCATGAACCGCCTTTTAGTAGCTCAATCTCCTCAAAATCACGAGCGATTTGTGTAGTTCTCAGAACGCTTATTCTAATATGAATCAGATGATGGCTTGTCAGCCAAAGTAATGGATTCTGATGACACCTTGAAGCTTGGGTACGTTCGATCATCTCCCCATCAATACTACTATCTTTGAATGCAATTGACAGTTATCTCGCAAGCAATAAAGATCGCTGTTATGAAACAGCTTATAGAAACCCATGATATTGATCTTCATACAACAAGTTCATATCGGATCTAGACAAAACCATACGCATGCTGTCATTTCTCTTGCATAAAGGGATTAGTTATATGTTGGTTTCGATTGTCTGTGTGATACAGCGTGATTACTATTTGTGTCGATCGTTTGACGCTAATCATCAGCTTTGTTCACCCCTTGCTTCTCACTTGCATAATGACTCCCCTCTCTTACGCCTCCTTGCTCCTAGTTACTTCAAGACATTGTAAAGCCGTGATTGATTCAGGAACAGCAGATGGCGAGTTCATACTACATGCCGCCAATATGATGTAACAAACATATCCCGGCGTATATTGAATCCTAGTAACGTGCCTTCTGTATTCCATAAACAGGCTCCAACCAAGCTATGATCTTGTTGAAAAGAAGGTTTGCCAGTGATATGCGTGCTTCACATTGTTTTGGGCAATTTAGAGTGTTGGGTCGTTTTGTTGAAAGCGTGGACATGACTATATCGGGAATCCACACGCCAAGGAGAAAATTACCACCTTCCATAATGACGAGTTACCCCAATTCATACATCCTTGCCATTTTATCTTTGGATTCCAGAATCTTATCGACTCATCTGGGAGTAGTTAGGAGAACAACAGGTTCCATTGGCTGTTCAACCATTAATGAGCCTGTTCATTGTTGGTACCTTTGCCTGTTTTGGTCGTATTTTCAACAATAATGCACTTTGTTGTTGTCGGTGTTTCTGTATAATGTTGCCAATGTAGGTACGTTAAGCTTGCATATATGTGCTTTTGCTTTTTTGAAAACAGGTGAATGCAAGGATAACGTAGTTATAATATTATAAACTCTCATCTTTTAAGATCACAAAAGGGAAAGGGTCACCATGTTAATTCAAATCATCCTTAGCCGTACAACATCATAAATTGCAGACTTATTCCTCTCCTCACCTATCTCCCAGAATGTGCATATATATATATATATATCATTCTCATAATGCATATTGTTGACCAGCATATCTTTTAATCTTCTGTAGGGATTGATTTGATGCAGGATTTGACAAGGCGTAGCATCACCTTCATTATCATTACCACGCGCCTGGTGGCGTAGAGGTCGTTGTGCCATATTCTACTATGATAATTGTATGTTCTATTTGATGCCCGTGCATAGTATATCCTCAAAGTTCTCCTGCTTTTCTCCGTGGCATTCTGTATGTGCTCACTCATATGGCGCGCACAAGAGGAGAAGTATAAGATGCATATCAACCCGTGGGTGACATGTGCCGCGGCAAGACTACCTCTTTGATAAGATTCAACCGATTCAAACATTTCCCTTGAAATTACACGTGGATAAGATTAGTGGGGATATCCTGATCTTGCCTCCAGTCACCCTTTCTTATCCTTTAAGAAATGTGCCTTGACAGAAGATTGTTGACTCCTTTTTATATGTATAATGGGAGAAAGTGTTTCCTATGCTCTCATATCAACGCTAGCTTTTGACAGTGCTACGTGCATTGGGTGAATTATGTGGGGCCCCGCTTTGTTATGAGATATGTGCTTGTGCTAAGCAGCCGAAACTATAAATCACACCCTATAATAAATGATGCACACGCTTATCGTAACGTGTTGTTGTGTCGATGATGGTTATTATGCAGGGACCTTTTCGCTAATCGTGCGATCAATAAAGGGAGAAAAACCGTCGTGCACTAGACACATGGCAAAACCGCTATCTCATTAGTTCAGCATTATGATTTGTGAGTGATGGCACATTTGCTCCCTTTATCTACCCCAAGAACATAAGAAGGAGTGCAAAAAAGACTGATGCAAGGAAAACAACATGATTCGTGTCAGTAGCTACGACGTGGATTGCGAGATTGTTTTGGACCTGTGATGTTGCTCCTTTATGCATTTGTTTGAATATACTACACATGCTTTCTTCGATGATCGATTTCGGGTATCACACACCTGATGTAAAGGGATACGGGTTAAAATCAGGTATTTGATATTCCCCTCGAGCCATGTGTTGTACTTTCAAGTTGCTGTTGTATCTCCTCGCTTCGTTTATCTTATTTTCATTATCGATTGTATGTAACCACACATTGATGTATCCATTACCTTACAGGTGTTGTACATGTACATTTGAGCTACTCTAGGTAGGATGACCAAATGTTCTCTTAGTTACTTTACTCTCCATAATGGACACTCCCCGTTTTCCTTTTCTTAGATCCCCTATTGTATTTTTCTAACTGGTGGCAGAAAAAAACCAGCAATTGGATTGAATGAGGTCGCAATGACTTTATCTTCACCTCTCTCGTTTCTTGTCATCATTTCCAATTCAACATCGTTGATATACCCATAGACATAATCACATCTCTTTGACTCCCAAAACTGCTTTAAATCCAACACAAATGACATTGCACATGTTGATCTCACGCTGAACGGCGACATTGTCCTCATACATCATTGTTTAAATAACACTGATATCTTATCCTATTGTAAATTACATAGGTATATAAGGTATAACGCGTGGTTGACAACTGGGATGGGCAAGATCCTTATAGCTGTTACAGCAGACACATAACATAGTGGCATGGATGATGCACCACATTTTGCTTGTACGTTGTTGTCAATGTTCCTCTTCTTCTTGAGTGCTGGAAATATCTGGTATAGTCCTTTGCAAGTCGCAGATGAGAGAGTTATCGAATCAAGCTTCTCTGTCAACAAATGAACCAACAATCAACATTGGCGCTTACAGCGAAGATCGATCGCAAACCTTGTCTCGTTTTCAAAACCTGCTTCTTGTACCATTGTTAAAACAGTATGTCGTCAATCCAATAAATTGCTGGTGATTCAATGCTGTCACTATGCAAGTTGACTGGGGAATACATTGGCTGGTGTCCAAGGGAAAACGGAAGTGGGGTTCACTAACTGAATAAAGCCTGATGATCGGATCTCTTTAATGGTAGTTGCCATGTCAACAATCAAATATGCATATAGATAATAGTCACTCCTTTCATCTCTTTCCGAAAAATTGATGCATCCCTTTCACTTTAGAATATATGTAATGGAATAATGATAAGCATTCACACATGAAACACATAACATCCCTTATAATGATAATAATAACATCTTGCTTCCTATACTCATGACTTGAATGCGCTATGCCAACGATTATGATGACTCAACGCAATAGAAAAGTGTGCTTTGTCATCATCATATCAACTTATCATACAGTAATGGATCAACATGTCCTGATACAGCAGCTGCAGTAGTACATACCGTCGTTGTTAAGTGACTCTCCTCCTTTGTCGGCATGATAGTTTCGTGTTACAGTTGAAGGTGTCACTTGCATGATTGCAATGAAAAAGCAACCACGTTTCTCATCATACTTGCTCACTTATGCGAAATGGAACGATGATCTTAACAGTGAATACCCTACAAAACGCTCTGACGGATACACTGTTCACACTGCTGGATATAAAAGAAAATCAAGCAAGAAAGCGCGCTGGATCTGAGCTTTAAAAGAACCCCTTTCCCCTCCGTTGCGCTGTAGTGCTCTTGTATGCTATCTCTGCTATTATGCATATATCTCATTCGCCCCTCTTTACTATAAGACATGCTTTTTCTCATATTCCAAGCTTAAACATTCACTTTTATTACAATAACATACACATGTACTGATGGTTGCTCTTTGCTCTGGATAACTCTGCATGTCTGTTGATCAATGTGTATGCATGCAACACGACAACGTCAGTGTGTACCTTTATGATTCTGACATTAAATAGCGTCAATGACGTGATAATCCTAATGAATCTGAAAAACCAGTGTGCCATGTACAACGCTCCTGATGACATCTTTTCATTCACCACTTTTAACACGAATATGATAGCAAACAAACTCTCAACCTGATCTCCTGAACAACAATGTAACCTTCAACCAGTGCATGCAAGCCATCAGAAGAGTAAGAGAATAGAATATTAGGATGTGGTGTTACAATACTCTGATATATATCCTTGCTCAACCAATAACGACTTTGGATCGTTCTAACGATGGTTGTCAATGAACCAGCAACAACTGGAGCAGCATGAGGATGATAATCATGGCGCTAAAGCTTCAAGCATATCTGTCGGAATGCAACAGTAAAGCTTGGCGTAAATCATAAACGACAATTCTCGTCAGTACATCCTCCACTTACCTTTTTCGTCATGCATGCCCAAATGCTTTATGGTTCTATGGGTTCTTTCTCTCGAAAGCCTTTAATGATGTTATGTGATATTGCTTAAAATATGCATATAGTTCCATATCTTGAGCTCATAGTATATCGATGTCTAGTCAGATCACCACATCATTCGGTACATTGGATGCCAAATTGTCCAATTTGCATAAGGATAAGTAGTATCGAGATCCATGGTGACAAAGCTTATCTTTGTGATTGGAGAATTGGTGGTGATATCTTTCTGCGTTAATGAGGAAAACTTAATCTCAGATACTACTACCATGAAGCAATTGAATATTATTCAAACTTCCTATTAGTTCTCATGATATAGACGAAAATGTTCAGCACTGAAAACTCAAAGATTCAGCAGAATCCACTTGTGCAACATCACCCAGACCAGAGTATATAGCAAGATTAGCGTACAGTTCGCATTCACGCATAATGGGTATGCTCCTAATGATGACCAATGCTGTGGCAAAAGATGGATTGTTTGTGTGAGATGTAAATGCGTAAACAAATGTCAGATGCAAGAATAAAGGAGATGTACCTTTTTTCCGCTTGTATATCACTAACAATGCTGACAAGTGTGTCAGAAACGGCGTTTGCTCTCACATGTGCCTTTCATGCTGCTTTGTTTTCCTATTGATCTATATGTGCCAGAAAACGGCGCCCAATAATCCGCGGCACAATGACAGCCCCTTCTCTTTCCATTTACGTTGGACACGTGCGAGAGTGTGTATGTTTATACACACGCAAACATGGTACTCCCCAACAAGAAGCAATGAGCGTATCTCTATGCAACTTGTCTAGATCCCTTTTAATCACGCGTGATGATGCATGGCAATAACGTGGGACAAGTTTCACGGCCCCCACCAGCCATCACGCTGTTACAATACAATATACTATCACCCGTTTCAACCCGATAACAATGACCTATGACAGTGGTCAATTTTGAAGAATTTTACCACTGAACACATTGTGCTGCTATCATAGATAACAATTAACCAGGCAACTACAAACACACAATCATTAGCGGAATGAATATCAGAAACCATGGTGACGTGGCGTTGATGATGATCAGTGCATGTTGGTAAGGTCAATGTGGATTTCTCCTTTGTAGAGCAGCAGGTGTATTTGCCATATGCTTGAAGCGGGAATCATTTCATTGAGACAAGGTCACATGGGTACGATGTGGGGGGTGTGAGAATGAAACAAGAAAAGCTGGAGTGCAGATGATGGTGATTGGTGATAGCATTTCCCCCCCCCATATCAGCATCAGCAGCAATGCACTAATACAAATATGAAATACATCACGGAATGCCCCACACACAACAAGCTTGATACCGATGCCGAGCATAAATGACCATGTAAAGTATCTACACAACTATCAAGGAAATGCATGGGTATCCTGCATCATGGTAAAGAAGAGAGAAACCCCTTAATGATGATGTCAGATACATATGCAGTATCATATGTCTTGATAGAATGGCACAGAATATACAAGTATCATAGTAATAATGATAGAGAATGGTGTCTAATAATATGGAGTAAGGATCGTCGCCTAGAAAGGATATCCGACGGCGGCCGAAAACAAGAGGGATGAGGGAGCGCATATGACAACATTGGTGCAACAACGATGACTCGTGGTAAATGTTGACGCTCACTGCACGGAAGCGGATGATGCCCCATCACCGCTCACATCCCAACTGGTGCTGCCCTTTTGACCATTGCAACATGCACCTCTTTCCCAAAAAAAGGCTTCCATCACATACAATGGGTACTCAAATGACAAGTCTCTCATACCTGCATATTCCGCCATTTCACCTTATTCTGCTGACTATGATGAGATACTATAAGGCTCCAATGGCCCGTGTCGTTTCTCGTGTTCAATCATAATGACGTTCGTTCACGCCATCTGGTGTTGCTTTTTGTGGAACAAGAAGCACAACTAGCCATCCCACCAAGATATGCCACGTTCAATTCCTTTTTTTGTTCAAAAGACAACTGTAGCATGTGGTACAGATTTACTCTATCAGGTAATGAGCGATTCTTTCTTTTGGAGTATCGGGGGTTATCCGTCATCTTCTCCTGAAAGCCCGACTCCATATTCAACCCCTTTCAGGGGAAAAAGACCTGATGCAGCCCTTATACTAGAAAGATGTAATAAAGGTCGACTAAAGATACTTACTTGTAGTCGATTTTTGACTACTGATTGAAAAAAATGAATCATGCGCATATACACAGGAAAATGAGCAAGATTGAATCATGGTAGTGTGATCAATCGACAATTGTGTAAAAGCGAAAAACAACGATCGACGTATGCAAAGGCATAACACACCGAAAAATCATGTCCAACTTTATATATTGTCTGCAAATACCGAGGATAACCGATTCGTCTTTAGTACAAGTAACTCCATGCAAATGCAAACATATTGTTGATCGAGCGGTATAATCAACTCCTTACAAGACGAAATAAAGACAAGGACTATTGGTTCTTAGTATACAATCCTGCTTGGCATGCGGTTGGTTTCTTCCGCCAGAATCACACGATCTCAGGTTGAGTCAAATCAACATCTCTAAATGGATTCTAGTCAGCATAAGTATATCATGTACTAACACAAGTAACCATTGCAATGCAATCTGCCGGGGAATCAACCGGATCGTTCAACATTCACTCACACACCCATCTATATCTGCTATTATAGGAACGTTATTTCACGCACCGATGTGTCGATTGGAACGATGATCGATGTTGCTGTCAAATGTGCATGCTCTTGTAGATCATATACGCTAACGGGCATGAATAGTGATAATAGAGCACACATGCTTATAAAAATGTTACAAAGAAATCGGTTATCAAGTGGGGAAACCACTTTTGCCAAAGGTGGCTCTTAATGTGCATAAGCCATATGACATAGGCAGTGGTTGCGTTCGAAACACACGTTGAAGGATCATTGGTTGACCCTGCACACAAAGGCACGTCTTTGTCGCTTGACTTTTTGGGTCTGGCTGATAATCATTGTTAAGCTGGACTAGACTACAATATAATATTGGTGAGTTGTGACAATGAAGACATCAGCTTACCGATGAAAAGGATGACATTACCTATCATTGCTATTGAGCCCCTTAGTACCAGATCCGTATTTTTTGTTCCCCTTGGCACATTGACCCTTCACTTACCCCACCTTGACTTTGGTACCCCCCATGTGCTCGCCCCCCAATCATGTAGGCTTATATCATTCTTCTGTTTCCATTTTAATGATAAGATTGCTTTGTCGAGGCACAAATGCTTCTGACCCCCCATTAATCATGCACGTTGGTGAGTACTGGGGTAAAAAAGCGCAAGTACGATGATGATTGGTTCTCGATGATCTTTGCAGCTGGATATTATCCTTCTCCTCGAAGGGATTCAAGATACCAATCCATTTACACCAATCGTTTGTCGCGAATCAATGCAATGTGCCCGATCCGGCATTCCTTATATATAGCCACCTTGGACAAGCGAAAAGTGCTTCTACCCCCACTTCCTTAACAAACACTTTTTGCATTGTACTTTGCTCTTTTCAAGCGCGTCCTTGGCGTGTTGTAAACCCTTATTCACTTGTACTTTCTATTGTATGCTTATGATTATCACAGACTACACAATGAGCAGTACCAGAAATATTGACAGCAATTATTTATGCCAACCACATCTCGCTCTTCAACAGCAGCAGATAACGAATAACAGCAATGCCAGTAGCATATCTTTATCATCTTCGACATCATCGCTTTTATCTATGTATTCATCAGTTGATGACTTGCAACAAGGTTTTCAACCACCACCTGATGGCAGCCAAGCGTACTATGGCTCATCATTAACTCGACCATCATCAATAAGAGATAATGATACAAAGACGAAAAGTGATGCTGATAGCAACAGTAGTCAACAACAACCACATGGTGAATTTAAAGCAACGTTTTACAACCCTTTTGAAACCAAGCATCGAAGACGCACTTCACGCACTCAGTTTCGAATTCTCGAAGCAGCCTTTGAGGATAATCCTAAGCCGAGTGCTGCCAAACGACAAAGCTTGGCTGAGGAGTTGTCAATGACAGCTCGCGGTGTACAAATTTGGTTTCAAAACAGGCGTGCCAAGGCTAAGCAACAGCAACAACAACAGGATGATGTTGCTGATGAATTATTGTCAACAAGTCGTAAGCGACAATATGATTCTGAAGAGAATGAAAAGAGGCAATCACACGATAGCAATAACAAACGACGTGTGGCGATGGTGCACAAAAGGTCGGCTGGTAAGCCGTTATACACTGAATGGGATAGCCAGGAACCTATTCAGCAACAGCATCACAGCGTGACCAATGAGGGGCAAATGCATGTGACTTCACCATCTCCCACATCTTCGCACGCCTGCAATAAAAGCAATAATGGCAGCACAGGCGATAACGGTATTACCGGAATTCACCCGATAGCAGCAGCAACCATAGCTCATACTCATTTGCAGCAGCATTCACAAACATCAGTGCCACCAATGTGTTTTACCACTGATACATCACCATCATCGTCATCAAGTCCTATTGATCCTGCTTTTGAGTTGCCTATGACACCTTCCATGTCACCTACTACTTCATCATCAATGTATGATTCTTATCCAACGTTGCAGAATCTACAAAATGCAGCTACTGCATCATCCATGATTGATCAGCAGATTTACGCCACTACTTTATCACCATCATCTTGTAAACCTGCATGGACATCGCATCATGGTTTTGATGAAGAAGCTTTCCCAATAGAATCGTCATTTGCTTATCATCATCACCCGCATCACAGCACCGTGTCGGATTGGTCCCCGATGTCCCGATCCGTTAGCACACCCCTTTTGTGGCAAGGTAGCGATTCTGGTGATATGCAACACAATCATCACCACAACACATCGTATCTAACAGTTTGGGCACCATCAACAGAAGAGGTATGTACATTTTTGAAAAATCATTATCATTATAATATACTTATTCATAACAATTAGATGACACCTACTGCTACCACACCTTCTACTCCTACTACTATTGTATCGTCATCATTATCATCCTCGCCGTCATCCTGTGTGCAACCATCACCACCTATTGGAGTAGCAACATCTGATGCTACAGCTGCTGACGAGAATAAAAATTCTTATGATGATCTCCCTCGTTTCATTACTGCTGCTGTGGTGGACTATTCTGGCACTAACATCTCTGCACACTCCTCCACACCTTTTGATATTCGCATCTGGCCGGAGCTGGTGTCGATGTAACAAATTGTCCACAACATCAACGGTATTATACCTTCCTTTTCCTCCATTCCCTACACTCTTTTATCATTATTGTTATTATTCACCTTACATACCGAACCCTTGTATATGATTCTATGCCATTGTCGTGTGTTTATAGCCTTCTTCTCATTTTCTCTCCCTCCTTTGTATGATCACTTTACACATATACACCTTATGCTACGTAGCTCTCCTCCTCTCCCCTTTTTGTATGTTTTCTTATCCCTCCGCTTTTCTTCATTATGTCTTTCCTTGGTGCCGATTGTAAGGTGAGATCGACTTATCACGACAAAGTAGTCCACTTGATTTTCGCTGGTCGAGGCGATCAATCGCCCAACATGTATATTCGCTTTCTTCCCTTTATATTAATTGCTTGTTCTATATTTGATTTCTTTATTATGTGTTCTATTGATAAATGGTTCTTCACTTTCTTTTAAAGAATGCATTTATTTATCATGTGTGTGCAACGTGGAGTGATTATATGTGAACAAATGTCAGCTGGAACGACTTTCGCACTTTCTCTCTACTCTACTTTTTACTCCACAGTATGCAAAGCCCAATTATCGTCGACAGTGGGGAAGAAGACCATTCGCTACGATCAGAGCAATATGGTACGTAAATAATACACGACAACAACAACAACGTTATGCGTGCGACATGATGATACCTTTCAAAGCTGATGGATCCCATTTGAATACAAACAGCTGCTGTCGCGTCCATGCTTAATCTGAACTCCACCTTGGCTGACAATGCCTTGGAGCCATCAACTGCACCAACTCCTTCAAGCACCAATGAGAATGGTGGCATGCTTTGGAAAGCTCTTATATTCGATAAGTTTGGTCAAGATATCATTTCATCCATTATGCGCGTCAATGATCTACGCGAGAATGGTGTCACTGTGCATATGTAAGCCTTGATGATATATTTGAATAATATGAATACTTGACTGACCATGGGCAGGCTGCTTTCACAGGATCGATCTTCGCTCCCAGATGTTCCTGCCGTATACTTTGTTGAGCCTACGTCCGAGAATGTCAAGAAGATTTGCGAAGTATGTATCAATGAGATTGTAGTTGAAGGATCACTGATCAATGGTGTAATAGGATATGAGTCGTGGATTATATGAATCTTACTACATCAACTTCTGTTCCACTATCCCGCGTCCTGTTCTTGAAGAACTAGCATCAACTACAGCTGCCAATGAAACATCCGATCAAGTCACTCAAGTATGGAATTTGGATGGCATATGTATAATACCATGTTAACCATGGTTTGATAGGTCTACGATCAATATCTCAACTTCATATGTACCAATCCAGATGTATTCTCTCTCAATCAATCTCAAGTGTTTGTCACTCTCAACAATCCTGGCGCACCGGAAAGTTTGATCGATGAAACTATTGACAAGGCAGTCAACTCTCTCTTTTCAGTTATTGTCACTATGGGTTAGTGTGGATGGGATATTAAATGTTTATACATATGATTAACATATATTCATGCAGGTGTCATTCCCATCATTCGGTGCCCACGGGGAAATGCTGCGGAAATGATCGCTACTAAATTGGACAGCAAACTACGTGATCATGTCATGAATTCACGGGCCAATCTCTTCTCAAACAGCTCATCCAACTTACAAAGACCAGGTACAGATAATCGGCATATTGATAGTACACGAATGAGTATATTAACTTTTAATTCTATAGTATTGATTCTGTTGGATCGTAATATGGATTTGACCCCCATGTTGAGCCATTCTTGGACATATCAATCTCTTATCCATGATGTTCTAGAGATGAAATTGAATCGAATCACTATCGAGGTGTGTCACAGTTCTTCCAATCAGGTAAACATGTATACTGATAAGCTTGGACATAGGCAGATGAAAAGATCAATCAAACACGGAAAAGCTATGATATCGAGAATAAGGATTACTTTTGGAGCCGGAATGCATCAAATCCCTTTCCACAAGTAGCTGGTAAGCACAAAGCCGTGTTGAGGAATAAGATGTGTGTGTTAACTATCGATGCATTGTAGAGGATATTGATGTGGAGCTGAACAAGTACAAGAGCGATGCAGCTGAAATTACTCGCATGAGCGGTGTTAATTCCCTAGAAGATGTCAACCAACTTGACTTATCCAACAATACCAAGACTTTGAAATCCGCCATCACAGCCTTACCCGAGTTAACAGCACGGAAAGCTACTCTTGATTTGCACATGAACGTGGCGACTGCACTGCTCAACAAGATCAAAGATCGCCAACTCGATACCTTCTTCCAGATTGAGGAAAACATTACCAGACAGGTAGAAACATTCTAATTTTTAATGGTGACTATATCGATTAACCGACACGTGCATGAATAGAACAAAAACTTGTTGCTTGAAGTTATCCGTGATCAAGAGAAGAAAAATCCAGAAGACAAGATGCGTTTATTCCTGATCTATTACCTATCAACCGCTGATGAAGTGCCAAAGGAAGATATGGATGCCTATGAAAAGGCTTTGGGAGAAGCAGGATGTGATATGACACCTTTGGAATATATCAAACGGTATGTTGGAAATAGGATATTACTCTTATCTATTGAAAAAGGAGCTAATGCACGATACAGTGTACGACAGCTTATGCGGATGACTTCAATGATTTCATCGCCATCAGTTGGCCAATCCTCGGGATTCTCACAAAATGATCTGTTCCGCGGTTTTAGCAGTATCGGCAACAAGGTATTCGATGTAGCATCAAGAAGATGAAAGACAATGAACACTAATTGATTACCCCTTAGCTCACGGATCGGTTGAAAGAAGGAGGATTAGGCGGTAGTTTCGATAATCTCTTGTCTGGCGTGAAGAATTTATTACCAGCACGTAAAGAGCTCGTCATTAGCAAGATTGTTGGTGACATTATGAATCCACCACAAAATGAACCATCCAAGGCTGATGATTATTTGTACTTTGATCCCAAATTGAGTCGCAACTCGCGTGCACCACGCCAACACAAGGCTTCTTTCCAGGAGGCGATTGTATTCGTTGTGGGTGGTGGAAACTATGTTGAATTCCAGAATCTCCAGGAGATTGCAACTGTAAGTATGAAAGGACCATAATGATGTTGGCTGATTTACTAAACTCGATCGAATAATCTGAACTAGCAAAACAATCAAAAGAAAAAGATCACATATGGATCGACAGCAATATTATCGCCGCATGAATTCTTGGATCAGCTAGCCACGTTGGGTAGAGAATCGAATGTTTAACAAAGACAACAAAGACTGTAATGCATCTTAATGATCACAACCATGTGGGAGTTTAAAGTTGATGCAGGTAGTGGGGTTGGTCATTGGTACATTCGCGTGAATGAATGAATGTGATAATGAATCACAATCAATTGATCTCATTTATATTATGCGAATATTGAGGGGGGTTTTGAGGAGTACAAGCTTAAGGAGAAAAGAATAATACATGCACGGATAACCCTACTAGCCTACTCACAGTAGCAAGAACAATCAAATGAGGCAAGTGCCTCGTCTGGGAATGGATTGCGAACAAATGTGACACGGCAGATGGTATCCCAGCTGAATACTGCAGCTGTTGCTATCGTAGCTGAGGATAGAGATGAATCAATCATTGCAACAAAGAATAAGAGAATAAAGTAATACAATATCGGCAATTGTTTTTATGTGATCAGTGATAGTACAAAGAAAGGAAAATGATCTACTGCTATTGCTACAACAAAAAACCACGCGACATGGTGCTCGGATGAAGATCCGATTAGGAGATGAAAGGGGAAAGGGATGAATGCAATGTGCCAAGGTTTTATTGCGGTGTTCTTTCCTAAACAAAGAGCTTACTCGTGTGGCAAAATGTATGGTGGTACAGGTGCACATGTCTTTTTCATGTCCAACATTGAGTGTTGTACCGTTTGATTTCCTTCCTTTTCTTTTCTTTCTCGTATTTTCTTCTTATTCTCACTTTTTCACACACACATATCCTTCTACCTTATTTCATTTGTAAGCTCTCTTATCAGCACTGGCTCAATGTCCAATGAACCCATCTTTTTCAACGCACAATAAGGGCAACAGTTCTGTGCGTGAATCGATTCTCTCCACCACCGCTCGTCCTGTATCCCGAAAGTGGAAGCAACTGGTTTCGAAACTAAAATGGTTCAATAAAAGGCAGCAATCCGATTCTAGGCCGAAGTCTACTGGTCAGGCACTCACAACTCCAAGTGATACAAGAAGAAGGCGACATAGTAGTGATGAGCTTACACGCATTAATGGATATATATTTGATACTGCACAAAAAGGTAAAAATGAAAAATATCATTATCATTAGAGGGATGATTAACAAGATAGCATATTCATATAATATGAAAAGTGAACAAAGAGCAACATCAACCAACTAATGATGCTGGATCATCAAAACAACAGTTGCATGTTTCATTACCGGCTGGACCGGTATGTTCGGCATTATCACCACCACCTCGACCATCGATGGTAGCTCGACGTGTCTACAACAATACACACCCAAGCACGAGTCGTCGTCAAAGCAATACAAGTACAAAACAACAAGAAGGTGACATTGTGCAACCACAACCGCGTCGGTCATCCTCATCACGACCCATGATCCAGACTTTCAACTTGCGATTATCTATCGACATTGAACGCCAAAGCATGTTATGTGGAAGCCCATCATCAGCAACTACATCAAGTATTAGTGGTGAATCATATGCACCATCATTATCACGTCCAACAACACCTTTTCGTAGTGGCACGCTTGGTTCACACAGTTATCCTTTCCCACCATCTACTACTAGTTCAGCTGTGCCACCTGTACCTGATATACCACCACTTAAAGAACGTCGTAAACGCAGAAGTCCCATGTCAATACCAGATGACTTGACACTTGACTTGCAACGTAGTTCCATTTCTGTTGCCAGTGCAACCGAGATTGAACGAGAAAAAGCCATGGATGCACTTGAAGGCAAAACATCATCATCAGCTTCATCATCATCTTCATCTTCTGTTTCATCATCATTGTCATCAGCTATTGATCGTGATAAAGCACAGTATGAAGCTGTGGTAGCACGCACACAACGTCGACGTGCAGCAGCAGCTGCAGATTCTCCACCCAATTCTTCTTCTTCTTCAAGACGACCCATGATCTCCACTCAACAACAACAACAGCACGTGTATTATCCAGCCACTCCGAATTCCATGGTTACTGTCATTGGTCACCATCAACGTGTCGATGACAATGGCCATCTCTACAAACAAGTAGATACTTTGACTTGATAGATTTTTGTTCAACTCGGTTTTTTCCTATACACACACTCACAGTACACTCTCATTCCCCATCGCTGGTTCGAGAAGGATACCCATCACTTACTTTTTCTGCCCTCGTTCAAACTTTACCCCTGTCATTTCCCTTTGTTTTTATTTCTTTCATCTTAGCAGTTGTAATGATTTGATTTGAAGAGCAAATACAAGCATAACTCTGCAAAATGTATTATGTATAAAACGGAATCATGTTGAATATGTGTATACATTGGAAAGGCATGTACAAATGTTAATGTGCGTGAAGGTGATACAAGTCTATTGTATTATCGCAGTTCATACTGGTCCCACCGCTTGTTGTGTTCATCCTCATCATCGCTGTTGTCCAGACCATCTTTACTTTCACGGTAGTTTGTCATGGCACCATCCACAAGTAGAATAGGAGTACTTTCCGCAACCATGCTATACATCGGTCCCGATGATTGTGATGATAAGTGCTCGTTTGTATCCCCATCACCCATGGCAATCTGATGTTGCAACTCCTCGTCGTGTATATGTTTACGAGCTTGCTCAGCTGCTCGTCTTAATTTGAGCCAGTTGTATAGAGCAATACCGAATAAAGTGATGCATAGACCAATCGTGTTGATAACTGTCAATCGATCACCGAAAACGAGAGTGGATATAAAGATGGTCGCTACTTCCTATATAACGCATGTCAATACTCTGATACACTCTCATGCTTTTCCCAATTACCTTGAAAATACCACAAACACTTAGAGTAACCACAGATGTACGCTTGATCAGGAAAAACTCTGATGAAATCATGACAAATGCCAATACACCTCCAGCCAAGATAGTGAGCGCCTATTAAATGACACATTGTTAACTCTTTAATCTTCAAGCAATCAGTCATATAATACTCACTGTGTATAATCCATCCTCGAACGTGACAAAGAAGACGCTTCCAAAGATGGTTGGGTATCCTTCTACAGCTGCTGCCAGAATCAATAATACAACCGCTTGAGCAGGAGCCAAAAAGAAAATGGAAGCAAATGGATTGGACAAGCCCATGCTTTCTTTACGCAATAGCACCTCCGTTAATGACCATCGTAAACCACCACAAGCTGAAGCTGTCATGACGGCTACAAATCTGAAAGTGTTGTCAATATGTATATTCCATTCAACCTAGATTTGACATGGACTTACCCAACCAACTCAAATTCCGTTTCATCAGATACCATGAGCAGCACACCAACAATGATAATCAGGATAATACAAATGAGTTTGATGCTTGGTTTCTCGAGGCGGAATAGGAATGCAAAGACCAATACGAATGCAAGGGTGGAAGATTTACACATGGCTTGAATAAAGTTAGTATTTCACATTATTGATCATATGTTGATATGCACATACTGTAGAAGGATAAGGTGATAGTCTTGAGTGAGAGATTGGAGAGACCAATATCGAGACTGGTAGCAAGTGCACAGGGGAAAACCTTGTACCTGTAATACTTTGGTAAGTAATTTACCAACGGATTGGTTCTTGTGACATACATGTAATCTTTGATTGTCGGTCGTTTCGGTGGTCGGATTTTAGGAACTAGCAATAATGAAAGACCAGCAAAGCAGAATTGCACCACCATGTGAATACTGGATACGAAGAGAGGGAATTGAAAGTTGTAATGCTCGGCTGAAAACATCCATTTGTTGTAGACTGATAAGAATGTAGCAAACTACATAATGAATATCATCAACATCCCATGATAATAACACCATGACTCGTTCCTGGAATCCACCATTTCCTTACCGTGTACCTATAATGAACATTGGTTTTAGTGATACGAAGCTATCCCTCTTTTCATAGGCATAATAGTCTTACCATGATAATATCCAAAATAGATTGATCGCTGATGACTTTAAAAGTGCTTTCTTATGGGGACTGAGTGTTTGCTGTTTCTTAGTTGGCCTGTCATCGTCTGTGGATAGCAATCGTTCTGATGACATTGGATCGTGGTCTTGTAATGGGTAGTTGTCAACGTCCATCGACGATCGCAGTTCAATGTTCTCGTTGGTAGCTGGATGTGGCCGTGTATCGTCAATGGCAGGGGGCATTGTAGTATGAATAAAAGCTGGTGCGGGGGTGTAAGGTATAAAAGTGCCCAAGGTTAATCAAAGAGGAGGAGAATTAATGGTCCCCCAGCACGCGAATTGCGCTCAAAGCATCCCATTATATGGTGCTGACAGCCATATATAATCTATTGCCAATCAAATGATAACAATATATCTAGTTCAGCATTAATCAATACCTCGCTCTTGTATATAAGTCTGTATGCATTTGGATAGAAACTAGTAGGTGAGCGATCCAAAAAAAAAGAACGTGGTCTATTATCAGCGAAGATCATTCTTTGTTTACAATACTGTACACAATCATTTTATCCGCATGTGCACATGTTCCCATTATCCACTTGCAACGTTTTAACAATCAATCCTGGAACATCACAAGATACATACATAATGCAACTTCCACATGACAAGTGCAATCCAGCTTATAAACTCTCCCAGCCAATCGTAGCAGCATGCATCCCACCACTTTAATAAATGAACAATTCCATTTCACCTCATCAATTCATGCTTTGGATAATGTATTAGAGTATCGGTGTGGGATTCCTAATAATATCTTCAGGTAGCGTAGGAGATTCTGCAATTGTTGTATTGGGATAATCGTGTCCAAATTGGAATCCTCGGCGACCCTTGATGTATCGCTGATCAATTTGTTCCAGCGTTTCAGTAGCTGCTCGAGGATGGGGTAAATTAGGATCATACGACTTAAAGTTGGCACTGAACAGTAGATCAATCTCTTCCAGTGACATGCCCTGTAGATGATCTGGTAAGCGTGACATATTACATATGGTCCTACTAGTAGTTACCTTTGTTTCTGGAAAGCAAAGATAAACAATGAAGGCAATACATATGCCGAAAACACAATAGATCACGAAAACCTGCCATTGGATGCTGGTGAATGCAACAGGTGATAGCTCGGTCACACCGAAGGTGAAAAACCAATTGATAGCGGTAGCAATACTCAATCCCTTAGCACGGACGCCTAAGGATCACAATCATATGTATCATGAGCATATATTTATCATAGGAAAAGATACTTCACTTGCCATTTGGAAACAGCTCTGCTGGATAGATCCACCCCAAAGGTCCCCAAAAACATCCATAGGTGGCAAGGAATAAGTAGAATATCACAAAGAACGCAATAGAGCTTGCACGTGGTTCACGTAAAAATAACGTTGCGCTTTGATTCGCAATAGAGTCGTAGAAGTTCTGCATCCCAGAAAATCGACTCCCATAGACGGCAGATATAGCTGCTAGTACAGCCATCCATATACCACCGAGTAGAGCACCTGCAATCATGCTATGGCGCCGATGCCATCGATCAATAAAACATACAGGTAACAGCGTTGAAACCACAATCACCGATCCACTGATGGCATTTGCTATACAAAAGCTTTAATGATGACACGCACACATTACATGCACAAGATTTTCTTACCAAACAATGTTGCTACATGTCCATTGAGTCCGATAGCGCGGAAGATAACAGGAGAGTATAACCTAATCACTCCTCGATTCAGTTATTCATTACCATAATACGTAGTACAAGTCATCCACCCTACATGATTCCAACTTACATAAGTGTATTGGCTCCAGTGAGTTGCTGAAATGCCAAGGTTGTACTTGCGATAATCAAACGGCGAAAATTATTATCACCACTGCGACGAAATAGTTCCTTGTACCCTTTCTTGGTGTATCTTTCTTCAAAGCATATCCTTTGCTTTATTTCTGCAAACTCCATCAGCACATCTCGATGCCGTGTACTTCCATCTCCTCGTATCATAGCGAGTGTCCTGATTGCTTCCTTATCACGGTGTTTCTGTATAAGATATCTGGGACTGCAATCGAAATGTATCAGCAATCTCTATCCCAATATCGCTAGCAATTACCTTTGAGGAACAAAAAGCAGTCCAACCGCATAGATAATGTTGGGTATTAGTTGCACACCAAGTGGAATCCTGTATTATAATTGGTTTTTTAATAACTTCCAAGGCATCTATCCTATGGTACTACCTCCATGAGCGGCTAGTATCCAAGGTCGTACATCCAAACGTGATCCAAAAATCGACTGATATACCAAGAACGACGCATAGCTGATGAAATGCAATAAGTCTTCCCCGAAAACTTGGCGTTGCAAGCTCTGTGATATCTGTAGATGGATATGGATATATAGATATTTGTTGATGAGATACATAGTTTTCTGGCAAAAGCTCAAATCCGGCGGCTTACAAAGTGGAACTACCATTGACAGCATTCTCAAAGCCGCGTGCGCGTGTTAGTCACATGATCATTTAGTTAGAGTAATGCTGTGTATTTTCTTACCCAACGCTAAGACCTACAATAGTACGTCCTGCATAAATTTTTGCCATTTCATCAGCTGCCACCAGCAGCAAATTGCCCAGCATGCATAACAAAGAGCCAAAAAGAGCGAGACCCCGACGACCAAGAAAATCAGCCAATGGACCACCCAACAAGGCACCAACAAAAGCACCAATCATCATGGTGGTGATGATGATTGTATACACTTGCAATTCTTCGACAATACGAAAGTGCTTTAAAAAGTTAGGCATCACCATGACGCTTGCCATAGCAACCAAGTTATATCCGAACTTATGCAATCCATGTCAGTCATGTTACACAATGTCTTACTTTTTTCCTGCATCTCACCAAAAATCCACCCAATGACAAGAAGCTACCTTTACCAGTAAGCATTCAACATTGTCTTTGGCATGAGTAAAAGTGCTTACGAGCAAAGAGCAAAAAGCCGTGCTTTGGTAGATCTGAAGAGTTGTATTTTGACATCACATCCCAATGGTGGATGATGGCGCAAGAACGTGAGCCATTTCATCGAAATCCTTTTTTCCGCAATAGCAATATAAGCTAACTAGATTCGACGTGTCCCAAGAAAATAGAGAGTAAGAAGAAGAATCAACCATAAAGGGCAAGTGCAGAAAGAGGAAGAAAAGGTTGGCTTCAAGCTGAGTTGGGCGAGTCTACAACATACCAAAACATTCACCTCACATTTGGAATCTTTACTCTCCGTCGTATACTACTTTCCAAAGTACAAACAACAACAAAGCACGTATTCATCGGGTTTGATTTGGTATCAGCCGGTCGATTGATATGATCATACACCAAGGTCATCGATATTTGTCAAGATGTGATGGCCTTGTGATATTAGCCATTCCACATATCCATTCAATAGCAATCACTCGTTGTTGGAATATGGAACTTGATCATCCTTTTTTGTCAAATGTACCCATCCCCTCTCAAGCAAGTAGGAAATTTAAATATATCGCCGAATATGACACTGGGTGATAGATTTAGAAACCACTTTTGCAGGCTGCATGACTCCAAGCAAGTAGATGGCTTGCTCACAATCGATGATCATATTAATAGGTGATCCAAGCGTGTGTCTGCCTACAAATTTCCCACATGCAAATAAAGAGCTGATCCTATTGGACGACACTTGCCTGTCATCTGGATCAAAAAGTTCATGCAATGCATCAAGTGATGCTTATACCGTGGAAGATTCAAGGGAAACGGAGATGCAGTATCTGGCACGTACCAGCAAAGATTATTAAGTAATCTAATACACACCTGCACACACACACACGCACACACACGTGTCAATGACCAAAGATTGATTGAATGTCCTCAATAAAAGGAGCAAATGGTAGCTACCATTTGATAGAGTATATCGCATATGCATTGACCAGCGCCATCATAGGGGCAATATCACCCAAGGGGGTCGTGAAGGGATCAAATGTGAGAATTGGCTGTAGGGGAAAAATAGATCATGCCTTGGTATGGATACATTGGGTTTTTTGAGGAGAGATTGTGGATCATGTTAAAAAAATGGTACATTAAGAGACGATAGAAGCAGCATGTATGTTACAGGGGATATATCCAAGACCAAGCAGGTACAATAGGAGCAATGTATCAGCCCATTGTACAGCAGAATGCATGCTTAATGCTACACAGCTATATTCTACTGTCATGTGATAGGAAATGTGTATGAAAGTATAAATATTATCATAGACTTGCTTTCCAGTGTACTGTGTGTGTTGCTTCCTCAAGGGTCTCCAGCACATGTACGTGGATGTTGGAATCACATGTTAGACATAAATATAACAAGAATGTAACACATTTCATGGTTGACAGTTTCATATGATCATTAAGACACTCAAACGATAGAGTAATAATAGATGGTGCTGTTAAAAGGAATACCGACGCTTGTTTTTGCCGGAAACATAATAAATGGCATGTCTTCGAGATGCAGGGGTGAACGAATCAGGTACATATATATGAATCCTGCTTTTTACATCCGAAGAAAACACAGTGCTTACATGATCATTGGATAGTACTTCCAGCCAATCCGTGATAAAAATGGAAGAAGCAGCATCATCTCATCGTGAGCTTACAAAATTAGCTTTACATATCTATGCATGGAGTCATGAGACCCCTTTTTCTGGATTCAATTACATGCTGCAAGCAACGCATCGGGTAAATAAGTTTACGAGGGAACTGACGAAATGAGTTAGAAGGATCAACTTGAAAGTCGAAATGATGATAGCACTTAAATGACGCTAGTGTTTATCACTTATATTATCACTTTTATCAATAGTTGGTGAAAGTTTATCTCCATCCTTTATGCTGTGATCGTTCTTTGAGCATGTTTTCGAGCACACATACCATTATATAATGTGCACTATATTAGTATGGTCTTGATCATCGTGTTGAATACGTGCAAAGGAATACAGTAGTACACATGCAAAGGACTGGATGTGATGATCGACTTAACGCGGGGCAAGCTAGAAAACAAACAACAAACAACACGAGAATCGTAAAGGTGCATATCGACACTACTCGGAAAATTCGTCGAGAACCAGGAAAATCCATCGGCTACAATGATAAACAAGGTGCAAAGCAATCGGATCGTGTCAAATAGATGATAGAGTATGCGATGTCGAATTTACACCTAGAGAGAGAGAGATTGAACTTTCACCACTGTGCTTATAGGATGTGCATAAACACACACATACACATACAAGACCATCAACAAACGGAAACTTTCCCTCCATTTCCTTTTTTCTTCACTTTTCATCTGCTGGTGCAACACTTTCTCTTTTTCATCTCGTGCTGCAGCCCCCTTTCAATGACACAACTCTACACATCCTCGGCCAAATTGTTTTCGCTATTATATTCATCCAACAAGAGTGGACGCCACCAACAACAACAACACCGCCAGCAGCAACATAATTCATCCATTTCTGCCAATACCACACACATCGCTGTCATCACCCAAAAGGATGGCACTGCAGTAACTCGATGTTTAAATCGATGTCCTATAACATCGTCGACTGATTCTTCAATATCCAACATCACATCACAACCTTCCAAGAAGCAGCGTTACTTTGCCTTGTTGAAATTCTCCGGTTTAAGGAACCGATCCTCCTCACCTTCTTCAGCAGCAGCAGAACCATCGTCATTTTCACCACCACCATGTGAGTTTATATGCTTGCATGATTGAAAGATAACTAGATTTATTTTTACTAAATCACTATTTATTATTTAGGCGATATTCTGAAGCGACTTCCACCTGAAGTTATCCAACTTGTACTAGTACATCTTGACTGTGCAAGCATTGCACGGTTATCAAGGACAAATCGATATATGCGTGAAGTGTGCAGTGACGATGGAGTATGGCGCGCATTATTAATGCGCCATTTTGGTGCTCGAATCAAAAATCCAATGTTACCAGCATCTGAATACTATCGCCATCACTCACTGTTGGAAAAACGATGGCAACGAGGACAAGCACAAGCACGGTATATGACGGGACATACTGATAGTGTATATTGTATTATGCGATATGATGAGAGATATCTTGTCAGTGGTAGCAGAGATCATTCGATTCGCATATGGGATTTGGCAACATACACATGCGTGGCAAGTCGCACACATCATGATGGCAGTGTATTATGTATCAAGATTCAGCGTGATGCTGGTAATCATTGGATGGTATCTGGATCATCGGATGGTACATGCGTTATTTGGCACTCATTACCAGCACTTGTACCTGTGCATCGCTTACGTGGTCACACTAATGGTGTGCTTGATGTATGCATTGTTAAAGGGTGGATTGTAAGTGCATCACGTGATGGCACTGTGCGTGTTTGGGATCAGCATACAGCAAAGGAAATTCGTCGTCTCGATGGACATGGTGGACCTGTCAATGCATTACAACAAATCCATGATACGCCACATGTTGTTTCAGCTTCAGGAGATGGCACACTTAAAGTATGGAATGTTGATACTGGAGAGTGTCTACGGACTCTTATTGGGCATATACGTGGTCTCGCATGCGCAAAATATGATCCCATGGCTGGAAGGATCTTTAGTGGCGGTCAGGATGCATTGCTTAAAGTATGGAGTGCCAATACTGGTGACTGCAAGGCAACACTCGTAGGTCATGATCAGCTTATTCGTACAGTGGATTCTTATGGGGTATGTTATTATGCCTTTTTCGAATGTTTGTGTGGGGAATCAATTAAAGTGCATCAACTATGATACAGTCACTCATTCATTTTACTCGTGTTCTATAGGATCGTGTTATCACAGGCAGCTATGATCGTACTCTCAAGGTGTGGGATGTAACAACAGGTCAATGTCTGTTAAACTTTCAAAACGCCCATGATAGCTGGATTTTCAATGCATTGATTAGCTCCACGCAGATTATCAGGTAAGGAAAGAAAGTCCCGAAGAAGGAGTACTATCCAATATCATGACATGGGTCATGTTCATATATATTTATTTACTATTTTTATAGCGCCGGTCAAGACAAACGCATTCTAGTACTAGATTTTGGTCATGATTTGCATCTCGGAGAAAGCAGTTGAATATACAAGATAATATGCTTTCTATTATTATTGATATTCGAATGGATGTGGTGTGTGTGTGCAAGCAAATAAGCGAGAGAACATAAAGAGAGTGTGTAGGGAAAAGGATTATGTATCAGGCATACAATTTCCCGACAAAGACAAGTAGCAAACTGCGAGCAATTACTACTATTGCTACTCTGATGGATAATAGCAGTGTACACTTTAACTTTGGAATTAGGCTGCCATGGCTGCCAGCGGGGATTAAGCTGCAGCCAAGATTTTTCGAGATAAGCAAAGAGATGATCATTGTAGCTCATTAGCGCTTATACCATAAAATGAAGTAAGCCGTAACAGAATGTCATGTTACTGCATATGTATTTGGAATTTGGCATAACGTTGCACACAATGCTGTTTGACAAATCATGCAAATGGAAGGATGAATAAAAGCGATGATGGGTAGTACTATCAATGCAGGAGATGAATAATGGGCAAAGGATGCAATACAAAGATGCAGTACACACCAAATCATATGGAAATATGTGGAATACTGTTATGCGCCCACTTGGAAATAGGAGATTCCAAAGCAAGAGGGGAATATGGCCGATATTAGCACAAATGTCATCCAATCACTGACTTTAATGACGTAGAGCCAAAGATGCTCATAATGCACATGTGCTGTCGTCGGTTTTTTACTTTTACTTTTTCTCTTCTCATCTAAGCATTTCGTCATTATGAGACTAAGTAAAGTGGCATCACTCGTTTCTCTTGCTTTCGTTGGAGCAGGTAAGTGATTGTGTTGAATGAGTAAATTGTAAATGACATTCGGGACTAATGTGACAATGCTTCCACTCCATTCTTTTATCCTCTTTATCAACGTTCTTGTGCTCTTCCTTTACACGTGGTCTGTGCATCTACTTGACTCCAGCTGTTGCAGCTCCACTTCAAGACCTATCTACTACATCCATCGATGTTGCCGGTGTTCCAGCAAATATGAAAGGCGATGAACACTTGTATGTTACAGTGACACGCACTGACGATCTTGTTGACGACGATGGTTCATTGCTTGCCGAACGAGTTATGGCTGTGCAAGTTTCCTTTGATGTGGTTGAGAACCAGGTATGTCAATGCATGGTGCATGAGATACCTGTTTATGCTTATATATGCATACATAAATGGTAGTTGCATTGTAATGGTGTACCCATTGACGTCGGGGTGTCGAATGTTCAAGTGGAAGCAGCTGTTGCACCAAACCCAGAAAAATTGACAATCGCTTCTGAAGAGGAAGCTGCTATCTTGGAAGATACTTTCGATATTGGTCTTGCTAATGTGGAAGTCCATGCGACATTGTTGGATGAAATCAAGCTTGATGATGGTACCACATTCCGTCGTATGGCTATTGAAGAACGTATCACTGAGATTAATGGCGAACAAGTCGTTCAAACCAATGCTGGTCAACAAATCTTGGATGTCTTTGATAATGGCAAGGTGGAACGATGGGCAGTGGATCCTCTTACTGGTTTCTTGCTTCCTGGTCCTGCTATGGTTGCTGAGGAGATGGTTGGTGATCAAACCCAGGAGAAACAACAGCATGACGACATCATGTCATCTGGTACGTTTTTAATTTATCACCCGTTTCTACCTTTCTTTTTTTCCATCAAAGCTGACACTAATGTATTCACATCTCCAGAACCCCACAACATTGCACAACCCCCCAACATGATTGCTGAACACGCTGGCCAAAAGGGATGTGCTTATGCCCTTGTTGATCCTATGGTAACTTGGTGGAATGAACAAAGCACAGCTGTTCGTGGTATGATCACTGGTGGTGTATGTGCATTCTTCCTCGCTATTGCTATGGTTATCCGTCAAATCATGATCTCTGCTCACGATGAATATGAACCAATTGCATTGTCTGATAAGCAAGATGAACAAATCTGGTCCACCACCGAGAAGAAGGATGAAGAAAAGCAACCTTTCCTTTCGTAGAAAGCAACAATTTCACATATACGATAACACCCCTTTTCGCCTTCACCAATATGACAACACAATGAAATCAATCTTCGTTACACAACTTTGAAATAATTGACTTGATGAAGTTTATTGTGCATTCAATGCACATTTAATATATGAGCAAACGAGAGAGAACGCATGGGATCGGTAATATTGATCCTTTTGGTATATAATTAACATATATGGTGTAGAAAGCAAACAAAGAGATGGGTGTGTGTGAAAAGGAAAACGAGTGGGATGTTATATACAAAGAGATAGGAGGAGGAGAAGAAGAATCGTCAGATGATGACAGATCACGAAAAGATGGCAGATAAGTTTCGATGTTGCTGTTGGTAAGAGTCCTTTTTGCGAATGGTGCCAATGAATCGCTTTAACTTGACAGTCAAGTTCTTGTTGTGGTCGGCAGCAGTGGATGAAGAAGATGACGATGAGGAAGAGGAGCTCGACGCGGTGGAGAGAGTAGGTGATTGGGGTTCTTGCTCAAAAACGGTATCAGGCAAAGGCGTATCAATATCAAAGTGTTCAACGAATCGTGAAGCCATGACGTAAATTGGATGATTTGCAGAAAATGAAAAGTGAAAAATGAAGAAAACGAGTCGTTGGGGGTGGTGGTTTATATAGTGGTGCAAGCAAGAAACCCACCTACCATCACCTTTTGACCCCGCTCCCGATCCGTCATTTTTCGTACCAAAAAGGTAAGGATCGTGTGTGGGTGACACAATAAAACTCAAAGGCGTGTTGTGTGTAATGGTGCGTGTGCTTTGTGCCCTGTTGTGTGCTCCTTTGTTCAGCGACGGTCTGGAACATGGCTATCCTAATTCAGGCTCCACCCTTCGATATACACTTTTCGCCCTATGTATCCAACATCCCCAAGTTGCTTTTCTCCTACTTGTATCTCATTTTCTTCATTTTTCTCCTATGCTGCATTATGGTTTAGTCCATTGCATCAGAGATCCCGATGACTTGTTTCTATTAGTACGTGATGATATCTATTCTGGTCATTGTTTCTGATCATTTTAAATACTTGTGTAACAGTGATCGACCCCATTGCTAAAAAAAGCACCCAATGCAGGGACATTGAAGTTGTCGACTCACTTCAATTGGAGATGTCTTTAACGCCCTGTTCGCTCTCGTTATGATCCGGGTCACCATTCCCAAACATGAACGCGGTGCGGACACAATAATGTTGAGATTTCTAGTTCCGTGTACCTGACAGTTTTGGCGATCATGTTGGGGAAATAAAAGCAACAACAATAACATATTATAATTAACATTCATGCATGACTTTTTTCTTTACGCAGCCCACATTAACATGTGCCTGTATTTGGAGTTTTGTTGGTTTGTTTTCCCTTTTTTTTTTTGGATGCAAGCGACCCTATATCGGAAAGTGGTGAGAGAAAAAAAAGAATTTCATATACATAGTCGTCACTTGCTAGCACTCAGCAGCAAGTGGATTTCTGTCATATTCGGAATTCCATATATCATTGAAAAACTACAGCCATACACACGTGCACGTCCCCAGTTAACGAATAAAGTTGGTGGTGGTCTGTGATGATGGAGCCATGTACACATACCCATTACTCCCTTTCAATGTGCTACAAGTGCCCCATTGTGCAAAAAGGATCCCCTGGCCAAAAGTGCGTACCTATTCCGCACAGGATTTGCTCAGGGGTTGCTCCGCATTAGGGTAGTCGGATTCGAATGCTGGGTTGTCCCACGTTTTATTAGGTTGAGTTGCAAATAAGCGATATAGAAAAAGCACCTTCCCCCAATAAGCAAGCGTCCTTTCATATATCGATATAGACCAATCACAACCATTATCACTCATTCTGAGTATCAGCATCTCAGCATAAAGATCTTCGTGATATATGCACAGTAAGAAGGAGGAATACAAGGGTGCAATATATGCGATATGTTGTGATGTTGCTTTGGCTTAGTCACTAAAAAGGGTTACAGGAGAATGATTGTGCACAACATAAGCATGCAACTATCGGACGAGAATCGTTGAAATAGAATGGGTGGGCTTGTGCTGTGCATTGACATATCCCAAGTCAGCCAAATCATAGCGAGAAATAAAGGAGAGCGTGCGAAAATAAAGGTGCCTTCACATGCAAAGGATAAAGTGGCATAAACGATGAGGATTGGTTCTTCTCGAAAATCTACCGGAGGGCTTGACATCCGTGGAAAAAGTCATCCTCGGATTTGTCTTGAAAAAGTGCATGAAACTGATTTGGTGGAACCGCGGAAGGCGACAGGATTGCCACTTGTTTTCTTCAAACCCACACTCCACCCTTTATGATTTGGCGCTCCTCATCAATGCAATTCATACGATGGCAACGAGGCTATAAATCAATGATAATATAAGCGTGATATCCAGCAGTCATAACGAATTCATCCTGCTATCACTCTCAAAGACAATATGCTGCTGTCGTCGTGTGATCAGTTCGTTTAGATATCCATGCACTACTTTTAGTATGCATCATAATCCAGTTCAATCCGTATGATAATATCAATATAATCCTACTCATGAGAACGTTTTTCATTATGCTGTCTTGAACTTTTTCCTTTATTTGAGTTATATTTCACTTATATTATAACCAAGGAGCAATGGTACTCCAAACTTCACTGGGATAACAAATGTGCTGTTATGAAGAGCAAATTCATCAGCAACACCCCCGATTGTAAATTTGGTATTTATCGCTTTCTTTCAAGCTATAACTATATTATGGGTGCGACCCACAAGTTGCACATGAGTGGGAAGGAAATCCTTTAAATATCAATAGTAGTCTGAGTTTATTAATAACTCCGACGAAGTCTATCACATTGAATTGAACAAGGATGACATAACTCTCTGAAAAGGATTGCTCTAAGGAACAATTTTTATTATTATCCTTGATTGTATTCTTCCAGGCGAAGTCTATTCTACTTTTTGGCCATTGGATTACCAGCTCAGATCAAGGATACGACATTTGGTAGCTGATGCAAGGTTTATTCACCGGGCAACAACCCTTTCAAGAACAAAGCAAGTTTTCAAGAAATTATGACAAGACAGGAACCCAGCTTTATTGAACAAGCAACTACAACTACGGAACAAGGACAACAACGTACACCTACGGTGGAAGAGCAAATGGTGATGCTCATGACAGGAATACAACAGCTATTGCAACAGGGAAATCAACGTACCACCAATTTCACAAGACCCAAACTCCCTGAACCAGACACTTACCATGGTGATCGATCGTCAGGCGCTATCGAGAGTTGGACTCGTACTATGGAACGATATTTGGAGTTGACTTCACTGGAAGAACATGAATGGGTACCGTATGCTGTTATGAAGCTGCGTGATGAAGCTGAAGAATGGTGGCAACAACGATCTTTTCTTGGTCCAGAAGTATCCGAGTGGGCTGATGTATCTTCTTCATTCTTCGAACAAAAACTATCCAAGTCTATTCTATATTCTGGTCATTGGATTACCAGCACAGATCACGCAGCTTGCTTCCTTGAATATCGGCATGTCGCCATTGCATTTACAAGACAGCATATACAAACTCCTATGCACCGAGACATCGATATCCTATGGAGATGAAGCTGCTACCGTCACAAAGCGTCACCTGTTCACCTCCCATGGCCAGCTAATGAGGGATAAGACAATCAGGACTGCATTCTCAAGTATTTGGGAGGACACCATGAATAAGGATACGACATAGGAAATCGTTACGTTTTTAATGTATAAGAAATAAAAGCATGTTCCTTTGTCGATGACAACGATACCTGTGATGAAAGAATGAGAAAGCAAATGATAACTGATTCAAAGGAATACCGTGGAATAGTGGATACTGGCAACGATAGTAGCTCTAGCATCAATACACAGCCACGCAGGCATCACTGTAACAATGATCCCGATCCAGCATTTATCGATTAGGATAGGTGTGCACAGACAACACCGTTAAATCCCTCCCATCCCCACTTTCCAGTATACCCAATCACACCCAAAGTAATTCCAAATCCACTGTACAAGATAAATAGGTAGTCGAATAGTTGAATAGTATTAAGGGAAGTTGATATAATGAAAAACTAAGTTGGTTTTATACAAAGGATAGTTGCTGTTGTTTATCTGAGAGAAAAGCTGTACAGCAAAGTGCTTCACATAAATGGGCACAATCCGAAGAACGGTCTGATGGCATGGGCCTATTGTGGACTTGTGCAATTGGCGATGTTATAGATAGTTGCAAGAGAGTGCTGCGTCTGGAAACTTGTTGAGAAGGGGAAATTAACGCTGTTGGTGCATATATTCTGTATAATTGTATAGAATGCTCCTGTGTAATCATTGATTGCAACCAAATAATAAAAGTGTGTATTTACAATGCCAATTGTTGAAAGCATCTAATGCTCGATTTCTTCTATTTCACTTTGGTTGTCGTCGTTGGGTGTTGAACCTGTGGTTGGCAAGCCAACATATACCTTGAATGTATCATAGAAGAGCCACTGAAGACCAGTCAATGTACCAATCATGACGATACGAGGACCAAGACCTCTCCATACACCCTTCCATCCAAGTTCCTTGGCAACTTCAATAGCACCCATTTTAGGCTGACCAGGTGCAGCTTCGGGAAGATTATTGAGTTTGGACACAACCACATCAGCTGGATGAGAAACAGAAGCGCACAAGACACCAGCAATATAACCACCAGCAAAACTGACACCAAGCTATGCATAATAGAAGTCAATGCATGATGTTATATACACATGTCATCATATTATCATACCTGCTGCAACTTGTTGTATTCATGTTTTGGCTTGCTGAGACATGTCTTGTAGATAAACTCGACTGTAGCTTCAAACGATGCAAACTTCATCATGGTATATGGAATTTGGCGACCCCAGAGTGGTGTGATGCCCTTATAGAAGCCTTTAAGACCTTCAGCAGCATTCAACTTTTTGAAACCTTCAATGGTACCGCGTGCAAATGGAGGATACGAAGTTTGTTGTCGCACCTTGAGTGCTTCCCAGGGACACAATAAAATGTCGGCAAAAAACTCGGCTGATGCTGAAGCCGTGAGGTACAATAAACCACGATACTTGTGTGCATTGGTCTCACCAACGATATCGGCATACTTGTATTTGAAATATTCATATAGACCGTATTTGCCAGCTCCTTGCAATGAATAACCAACGGCTGTGGGACCAAAACCCACCAGCAAACCTCCCATGCCTTCAGTACGAATGATGGTTTTCCATCCATCCACAATTCCCTTGTACAAGTCTGGCTTCACCTACACCATGTTTTTGCTTGCATGAATTTCCAATCCAGTAACGAAATAAAATGATATGCTTATTACCTGAAGTCGACACTTTACGAGATCCAAGGGTGTCATTAGTGCATGCGTGGGTCTAATGATAAAAATACGTGTGTGTGAATACGCATGTGGAACCTTTCTTTCTCGATAAAATACATTACCCGCAAGCGAGGATACCACCAATGGTGCATGCTGCAAAGTATTGGCTGCTATACAACTCGATAGGCTTCTTGGGAGCTAATGGCTTGTTTTCTTGCACAGAAGCAATGAAATAGTTGCTGACTACAGACATGTCGTGTAAAAGGAAGAATGAAAGAGAAAGAGAGAATATATAAATTGCTGCTCGTTCTACCACGGACCACATGCACGTTGCTTTATATCTTCAGTCAGGTAACAAAAAAGGCAGTCAATGACGATCTTGCGATGTCGGAAATTGACGGGTATTCCTCCACAGTTATGAATCATATGCCGCCCAAGCCCCGCGTCATATTGCTTTGTGACATAGAACAGTAGTGCAATTAACTTTATAATCCTTTGTTCTTCTGTAGGCATGCTTTATCTCGGAAATGGACGGAAATTGGCCATAGAATGTATACGATGTCAAGCGTTTTTTTCCCCCTTGCTTTATGATCGGAACGTGGTGCAACGAGCACAATGATGCTGAGGATGTAACTTATTCCTCCTTGGTACCTGGTTATAATAACTTCTTGAGTCATGTATTGCACGTTACGATTCCTTTGACAGCCTGTTTTTAGTTCCACCATTGTAAATGTTTATCCGATGTGTCATGACACATGGATGATGCTCCATTATATCTTGTGCTATTCTACATTTGACACACACGCACATACACAGTGATCCACATATTCCAAGATAAAGAAATCATACATGTCATTATATTATTACTACTACCAAAGCTTTCTATATATGTACAAATAATGGTGATTGATATATTGAATACCAAAACATGAATAAGCTAATATAAATCCTTGTCCCATTGTTCAATCACGAACAATCAAACACAATCCTTTCTGATGTAATTCTTCAAGTGCCCGGGCTGCTGTACAATGTTTGGCTTGATTCTTCGATTGACACCATTGTGTTCCCACAATCACGTAGGGCTGTTGTTGTTGTTGTACATTGGGTGCCTGCTTATCTTTGCTGGGTTGTAGCGTAATGGTGCATAGAAAGATGGGACTTTTAGTGCGTTCATCAATGCTCTCCTCTATGTCATAGGTTGGTATTTCCCATTGCAATTTGCTTGCTAGCTCATTTAGCATTCCCATCTCGGATTTGTTAAAGGTTGAGATAATAGGTCGCTTATTGATCCCTGGTGGGAGATTCATTTGTGGTAAAGGTTGTGTCACAACGCCTGATGGCAGTGTATAAGGCAGTGGCTGTGATTGCTGAAATGGAGATAATGGTTGTTGTTGTTGTTGTTGTTGATGGAATGGAGATAATGAATGTTGCTGTGGTGGTAATTGTTGGAATGATGATTGTTGTTGTTGCTGTTGGTTAACTGATACTCCACAAACATCATAGACCAATTCGACTATGGCATAATAAGCACAATAATTCTTGGCATCTTGAACCGTGTCATATGGTTCAGGTGTCGTAAAAACACGATTATCAACGAAAAGAGTAACAGTGTATGGTGCATGGTTACGTCCACCAATGGCATGATAAGCTTGAGCAACTGTAAATCGTGCTGGTTCAATGGCCAGCACTTGTACTAGTTCATTCAATAGGCTGATATATGACTTGGAGCATTGATCTTTTAGAGAATTATCCAGCCACCGTTGCACACGTTGCACCATATGTTGTCTTGGAGTTGTTGATGGCCTGTTGTTGTTATTATTCTTGGTTGGGGATACTGCCTTGGTTGGCGTTGTAGGAGGAATAACAGTGTTCACTTTGCTGAACGATTGCCATGCCGAAGTATCCATTTCATCCAAAGGCTCTTCTTGAAGAGGTGGTATTTTGATCTTGGACATATACGCTTGATCCTTTAGTGCCATACCTGACACGGCTTCTTTGGCAGTCTTTTTCCTTCTGTAATATTGCGATCGATAAGTACGCCCAAAGACTGTCAATTCTGCAGCGTATCCTTTAATGGCGTCGTTGTAATGGAACAAATAGTCCAACTTGGGGGGTGCTTTCTTGTGAATGCTCGAGATCTTTTGGATATGCTCATTTAGTTGTGAAGTGGCGGTCTCTGACATTGGGGGTGAATGAAAGACACGAAAGACAAGTCGCGTTTTGGGTTTTAGGAAGTTACCTGCGGTACATATTCAAACCTGACACAGTGATTCCCCTTCCCTTCAATCACCTACAACCAGATATTGACATGATGATGACACACAGCTATAGTCTATCACTCAATCCCTTAATTCACATTATATATCATGATCAAAAAAAAGATGAGATTACCTTCTAAACAAGTGATGCGATATTTTTGTACTACACGCATGCCATGGTAATATCATTTGTCGATGCTCCTCTTTGCGTTAGCCTTTGAACATAAACGGCATTTATCCATTTTCTCGATTTTCTGTCGGCATTTCATCAATCGAGTACAATGAAAGTAATGAGACACTATAGAAATCTTTTTCTTATTCTTTTCTTTATATGATGCATAATAAAATGGGTTATTGAATGACAATTTGACAAGAGACGACAAGTTAGCTGTATTGACAATCACAAATGATCAAGTGTAAGCATTCGAGAACTTCTTGATTAGGATGTTGCACGTTCTTCTGTACACTGCGGGTCCAATCTTTTTATTTGAGGATCCGCAAGTCTTTCCTGCGTTTCCGGCGTGCAAGGTTTGGGTCAATATAAGGCAAAATGGAACCTCCCAATTGCCGTGTGCAGTGTTTCTTTTCTTTCTTTCTTCTTTTTCTTCTCTTTTTTTACTATACACCTTCACCATATGTGGTTGTTTTTCCTGTTTTCTGTCATTGCCATCGCTTTGGCTGCAGAAACACAGTAAGTGCTTCCCTTGTTCTTTCTTCGTTGTTACTCTACAATCAATTGACATCTTTTTGCGGGAAACTAAAAAAGGGAGTTGCAACCAACAGAAGACCATGCAACATTCTCTGCCAATCATCATAGCAAAGCTTTCAATGTAGTGCATGTTATTGCTGGCGTAGTGGGTGTAGTGGGTGCAGCCATGATTGCAGTGGTAGCTTTTGTTGTATGCAGACGCCATCGACGACGACGACGAGAATCGAGTTACAGTAACAATAGCGACCCACATCGTATTTCATCATCCTCCAAATCATCCTTTCCTCCCAACATGAAATCATCACAACCAGGACTCTCGTCATCGTGTGCACCCATTAATGCATCCAGCAGCAGTAAACCATCTTCACTTCCTTTTGACCAGTTTGCAAGTGCCTTTTCATACGATGAACAACAACAACAACAACAATTGTCAAGCATGGCACTTACATCACCATCAGTATCTCGTGTTGCTATACCTGATCATCATTTACGACGCCACCCAGATGATGACATTGAAGCTGGTCCTTCCATGCAACAATTGCAGCTTCAATACAGGCTAATGCAATCATCATCATCATCACCAACAACATCCTCTGCTGATCACCATCGTCACGATACTCATCAATCACCACCACCACCACCTTATCAGCCGTAATCCATTTCAACTTGTACACACACTCACGCACACAACACAGAGCACGTATATTTATCCATTCATCCCATCCAGTCCCGTGCATGTGCCACATATATACCAATTCTTCTCCATAGTTATTTGTACCAAATCATGCATCTGTAGTACTAGTAGTAGTAGCACCCTAACCCCCCTTTTACCTTGCATTAAACAAAGAACTGCATCTTGCATTTATAGTTTCACTTTCTCTCACACCACGCATCGCACTCTCACATGCATTCATTGACAATGAGAACACCATTATTATTTGATCATTCATATTATACAAAGACGCTTTGTGCAACAGCTGAGTACATTTATTCAAGGCGTCTTGATTTGTTATTACTACATCAACACAATCATGCATGGTTCCCTATTTGCCTTGCCGTTTAACCCAATCCAGATATCCTGCATTTATTGTTGTTTCATTCAAAACATGAGAGTGTAAACGGACGGCTGAACGGAGGTAAATAAAGATGATTTGGTTGCTTTAAAGCATAGCAGCTGTTTGAATAGGTTTTTCTAACATAATGTGTCGTTTAAGGTATTCGTTCAGGAACATGCCCTTCGGATCAACTTTCTCACGCACTTGAAGAAAAGCGCGCAACTTGGGGTATGATGCTTCCAGTTCTCGTGAGCTTTGTCCATGTGCCTATACACAATGCCATAAATATCTTGTATACCCTCCTGATCCTTTTTACCAATATAAAGGTACCTTTGCCCAATGGGGACGACCACCATTCGATCGCATAATATCTTCATATGCCTTCCAATATTTCTTATAAGGTACTGGATTACCATACGGCCTGTGTATCATAAAATAAGTGTCAGCTGCCATTTGGGGCAAAAAGTCAATCTCTTACCTATACATAATGACACCAATGTAACACATTTTAGTCTTGTAGCAAGGACTAAGCCAAATATCGTCTTCATCGACAAATCGGATCTCCACAGGAAAGTGGACTTTGAGATTGGATGTCTTGATAAAAGTGTCAAGGTCACGTAAAGCCTGGGGAGCATTATCCCATGGAATAGCCCATTCGTTGACATATTGTGGGAATAAGCAATCGAAATTAAACACCTTGTATGAATCATCAATCACATGCAATGGTCTTGAGTGGATGGTATCAAACATGAATCGAGTAATGGAAGGGATGATGGAAGTCTTGTAGCGGGCAACATTGAGCATGAACTGATATGCATGAACGCCAATACCTCGTTCAAGGATCCAATTGGGTGGCATTAATTTCTTTGGCTTATTGGTACGATTGGCACGCCAAACAACACAATCATTCGTATGTGGCATCCACCATACACGCACATGTTCAGCAGAGTGAATGACTGCATCCCAATCGTTGAGAACATTGTCAAATTTGTATGGCTTTTGAATAGCTTCAAGATGAAAAGCTGGTTCGACTTGAAGTGATACACGGGTAATCACACCGAGAGCACCAAGACTGCATTGTGCTGCCACAAATAAATCCGAGTTTTCGGTTGAAGAGCATCGTACAATATCTCCATTCGCTGTCACCAATGTCATGTCCATCACCTTATATAAAGTAATAAGTATCAATCCATTCCTTCATATACGGTATAGTTACCATAGTCGAAAGACATCCATAATGAGCTCCAGTACCATGAGTAGCTGTACAAATAATACCAGCAATTGACTGGTCGGATATGGAACCAAGATTACTAAGTGCAAGTCCGTGCTCAGCTAGCACTGCATTCAACTTGTGCAATGACATGCCACCTTCTACTGTCACTGTGCAGTCTTGTTTATCCACTCGTAGTAATGCATTCATTTTGTCAATATTGATCATAATTCCTTGTGTGCACGCCAAATCCGAGGGCGAGTGTCCACTACCAAACACTTTGACTTTTTTGTTATATTCTCGTGCCACGTGCAAGATCTGTATTTTTTCCCCACGGTGCCAACAATATACACGATCGATCGATTAGCTTCATGCAACATGTCCATGCACACGATCTATAAGAGCAATGACATTACCTTGACGATCTCGTCTTCAGAAGTGGGTTCAAAGAGTATCTCGGCAGTGCAGGTGAATGTCTTTGCCCAGTTGCGAAATACATAATTCTCGGTAGCAATAGCTTGCAAAGCAGGCTCAAGATCTGTCAGTCTTAGTCGTGGCATAGGATATAATGTTGAAAAGGAGTAAAAGTGGATTAAGGAGGAAGGAAAAAGAGACGAATTGTAATCGCACGGGTTTTCTTTTTGAAAAAAAAGTCGGGGAGATTAGGCGGGCTCTTATAACATTACCATCCTTATCATCATCTCGCGTCATTTTATCCTATGGTTACGCATAGAAACTTATATCTCCACACCCCGTCCTGTGACACATATAATCTTATATAGCTGCATAATAAACATCTCCTTGATCATTCACTGATCATCATCTTCATCCTTGTTACATGTCTCAATCAAATTATCTTATCCTTATGTGTTGCACTTAATCTGTAGCATGTAATCCTTATCTGATCTTTTCGTGCAACCTTACCATGGGATTTTCTCGTTAGAGATTGCAATGAGAAAAACAATATATATTGAACTCAATGATATTCATACTATATGGGCCGACCCCTATAACTAACAATGACCAACAAACGTTCTCCACACTTTACAATTCGTCCTCGTTGCATGATAAATTCACTTGACGATGTAATGTAAACAATATCATTTATTGAATTTTGCCATGAAGATCAAGTCTTTGACTATTGTAACAGGGATATCCTTTCTCTTTATTTTTATTACAGCAAATGTCCTAATAGAAACAAGATTGTCCTTTTTCTGTTGTGTGTATATATATGTTATGTGTGTGTGGGAGGATGGGACAGAAACAAAATTTAGATGGGAATGGACGAAAGTAGGATGAGGGTGTTTCTAATACAATGTTTTTCAGTTCTTGTTCTTTTCTTCAGCCTTCTTGCGAGCTTCTTCACGCTCTTTCCATTTGGCTTGTTCCTCCTTTTCATATTCATATAGTTCGACCAACTCCTCCTTGGCTGATGATGCATCCTTTTTGCGTCCACGTACAGTGATGGAATCGCTGTTACTGCTGCCGTTTTGTTCTGATCCACCCACAGACTTGGGGAACTTGATATATACATTATACTTGTCCTCGAGTTTGCGTACATAACGGCCGTTAGGACCAATTAAATGGCGATGGAACTCGCGTGGCACATTGAGAGTCAAAGTGATCTGATCAGCAAGGCTGCTAACCAAACTTTGGATACGCTCCTTGGCAGCTTCCACATTGGTTTGAATACCCTGGATCACCACATTCACCTTGGTTTGGCTCTTGTTCTTTTTGCTCACACTCTTGAAATCATCATTACCAGCTGAAGATCCCACATCCGAGATATCAATCTTGACACCAAGTTCTTCCTTGAGCTTGTTAATGTTGCCACCTGCCTTGCCAATAACGTGTGCTGAGTAAGCAGCAGGGATAGTGAATTCTGTAGCATAAGAGCCAACAAACTATAAGATTCCCGTTAGATTTCCCATATATAACATAATAAATACCATCCCATTTTTACCTCATCACGCTTAGCAGCGTCATAGATCTTGTTGATTTCTGAAATCACGTGCTTCACCTCGTTAGCAGAACCACGAACATTGACAGCATCAGGAGATGCACCTCCAAATCGGACCGAAATAGCCGAATCGGAGCCACCAATAATGGCATTCAAGGTGGTGCGATTAGGACCAGAGATATAGTGATGGTAATCAGCTGGGATATTGACAGTTTGGCTGACAAAATCAGACTATAAAACATGTTAGCAATTGTCCTTGTCATCCACATGTACCATCCTTCCCATATATATACTTACAGAATCAGCAGCAATCTTCTTGATCTCTGCAATAGCAGCTTCTAAAGCATCCTTGGCAGCTGCAACCTTTTCAGCTTGATCATCTTCCTTGCCATCATAGATGAGAGCAACTGTAGGAATATCATCTTCATCCTTATCATTGGCAAAGTAAACTTCAACAGCGTGACGAGACTTGATGCGTTGGATTTGACGTGCATGGCGTACGGCAATGTGACGATGGAGATGGGGTTCAATATCCACAGTAGCGAAAAGTTCAGGGGTCAATGCACGGCATGTATCAAAACCAGCCTTGTATGCTTCAATCATTGCCTTTTCATCTTTGCTGACAAATTCAACAGGTACAGAATTGTTCAATGCACCAAGGTTGGTAGGTACACTGATCTGCACATTGTATTCATTTTCGATCTTGCTGAAACGATTATGGGCAACCAAGTACTTGAGCATAGCCTTGGCGTATTCGAAAGGCTTGGGAGTGCTCTTATTCATCTCAACCAAATCCAAAGCATTGACATGCACTTCACGAGCCTTGGCCATAGCAAGAGACAAGCCTTCAAGCAAACATTCATTGGGACCACGGATCGTAATGGAGTCTGAAGTATCGTTGGCAGGTGGGATCTCAATGGTACAACCTATTGTAACAAATAAGTATATTTGAACCAGATTATATATATACAATACTTGCCTGATTCTTCCAAGATCTCCCGAAGTGTTTCACCATTCTTGCCCAAAAGGTACTTGTGTTGACGCTTGGGTACACTGATGGCAGCAGTACGATAATTCTTTTCCAAATCGGCAGCTCGATTCTCCAAGATCTGCTTTGCTTCTTGCACCTTTTCCTTATCACCCGAGATCGTGATAGGACCCACGGCACCCACAAGAGGTGGCATTTGTACCTTGACACCCAATTCAGTTTCAAGAGTTTGAAGAGCTTCACCACGAGCACCGGATAAGAAAAGATGGTACTTGCTGTCAATGCCTTCTACCTTGATGGTTTGCTTGGCTGTCTAAAATGGTATATCCCGATTTAGTCCTGTGAAAAAAAGATTTCCTTTCTTATTGTTACCTTTTCACCGACAATCTTGTCAATTTCAGCCTTAGCAATAGCAATACCAGCAGCATCACCCACCAAGGTCACTGGTACAGTCTCATCCTCAGCAGGTTCACCTTCATCATCCTTACGAGGAGGGAAATTGATACGAACACCAGATTTGACTTCGATTTGTTGTAAATTCTTGCCCTTGGTACCAATAATAAAACGACGAGTGGCAGCTGGTACAGCAATCTCAACCGTACGCTAATAAAATCATAAAATCAATTCATCTTTTTTTTCATATCCTATATATACAAATATACATACCTTGACAACGAGACCAGCAATCAATTCACGCTTTGCCTTGGCTACATCAGCAGGCGGGCCCTGAATCAAAAATGTGGTGGTTCCTGAACGATTGGTGGAAGCGATAATATTGGTACCGGTCTTTGACATGACTTGTTGGATCACATCAGCACTGCCCTTAAAACCAAGTGGTTTACTAGGAAGATTGGCAATTTGCTGATTAGCAGGAAGTTCAAGCATTTCAGTAATAGGAGGTGCAGATGATGTAGCAGTAGATGCCTTGGCTTTAGTAGTACCAGCAGTAGAAGCAGCACCAGCATTGGCAGGTTTACTAGTAGTCTTGACACGTGCTGAAGAAGAAGACCAAGCTGAAAGAGCTGGTGGACGCGGTGCTGAACCAGCAGGTGACAATGAGGGAAATGCCGATTCCGATGACAGATCAAGTTTTTCCTTCTTCTTTTCCTTGGTTGAAGTCGATGGTGCAGTAGGAGTACGAGGCATTGGAACGTCTCCAGCAATGATGGGTTCAGCAAAGGCAGCATTGTCTACAACAACGGGATCATTGGCACTTGGGACGGCAGGTTCTTGTTCTTGCACAATAGGTTCAGTCGCGTCGAGAGTAGCATCGTGAGTAGTAGTGGTAGCTTGAGCATGTTGAAGAGCAAGTCGAGCGGATGGTGGAAGATTATCCAAGTGATCAGTTGGTTCCATTGTTCAGATGACGATGAGAGAGAAAACAAGCGTTAAAGGAAAGGGCGGCAAAGAAACAGCAAAGACAAGTTGAAGAAGCCTGGAGAGAGCGCAACAACAAAAATATGAGACCACAAAGTGTGGTAAAGTAAAGGGCGAACGGGAAAGTGTAGAAAGTGTGAAAGAGAAAGAGGAGTTATACACACGTCCATCACCAATGAGCTGGTGGTTGGGTGGCGGAATATCACACACACACACACATAAGCACACATATTCACCTACATCCACCACCTCTATACAGAATACGAATAAAAAAAGTTTAAACTTTAAATGTAACCATGGTTTCCTTGACGTGTTCTCTCACACTCATTGTCCTAATAGTAATGATACGTTGTACATGAACGCGTTTCTATGGATTACCAATGATATCAGGTTGTCATGGACCCCGTTGACACGTCTTTGTTTTATTCACTTGTAACAAAACTCTCAGAGTTTAATCTCGGGCACATCATTAGCCAAGAAATGTGTTTAGCCAATCAATGGCCATGATGTGGCGGGTCCTTGAGCATCTCATTTTAACGAGTCTCCGATTCCCATTCTTGATATTCTTCTCAGGACTTTATTCTTAAAGCACACATATGGCTACTCTTGCTGTACACTGCGCTTTGCTCGCAGCAACAGCCAATCTTGTCAATACTCACATTCCGCAATCCTACATGGTAAATGGTCCAATGTCCTCCTTTCTCATGGCATCACTTGCTGACTAGTATGTATAGGACGAGATATTTCATATACCACAAGCCCAACGTTATTGTTCCAATGATTTCTCAACGTGGGATCCAAAGTTGACAACACCTCCGGGACTGTAATGCACATGTATATCCTTCCAGGATGAGCATTGATCATATCCAATATCTTAATACTACTTGTCTATAAAGGTACCTGATCAGTCGCGCTCTGGGTAGCTTGTTTGGAAATGATTTATGCAACAACATTCAAGCATTACGTGCCACCAATCTATTATTCTCTGTTGGATTATACTTCGTTATTCGCCGTATCATTTCATTACTCCATCCATCCACCGATCCTCTTTCTCGAAATCTATTCGCTTTGGCTCTCACCTGGTTCCCTGTTCTCATGTTCTTCAACTTTGTTTATTACACGGATGCAGGATCAACCTTCTTTGTACTATTGTGTTACATGCTTGTCAAGCAAAAACAGTATACACTAGCTGGATTGGTAAGTTTTGTATATTCCACGTGAATTGAATTAACATTTATTGTTAGAGCGGTATGATTTCATTGACATTTCGACAAACGAATATCATTTGGGTCACTGTGTTTATGGCACTTGCAGTGATTGATATTGTGTCACTGGATGATCCTTTGCTTGATACGGTTCAATCATTGGGTAAGTTGGACTTGGGAAATAGGGAGAATATAAAGCTTATCATTCATCATTTCAGGTATGTCAATGGATGTCGTCAAACAATTGGTGATCAAGACATGTCATCGCTTGCCAGAAATTGTGAAACGATTATTCTTCTTTTGCCTGGCATTATTTGGATTCATGGCATTTCTTATTTGGAACCAAGGAATTGTACTCGGCGATCGTGCAAATCATGTGGCTGGCTTGCATTTCCCTCAACTCTTTTACTTTTCATCCTTTCTTTCATTCTTTGCAGCACCTTGGATCTTGACAGATGGTGCCATCAAGTCGTTCATGTATCCAAACTTGGCAAGGTAACATTGGAGGGGCTTGTATCAGGGTGTGAGCTTCAGGGTCTATGGGACTAACTTTATTTGATAATCAATCAGGTGCCTTTTATGCATGGGTGCAGCTTGCATTATGCTTTACTTGATACGACATTACACGTGAGCACTCTTTCATTCTCATCACAAACATGCATTGACACTAACATATTTTATATACAATAGCTACGAACATCCGTTTCTACTCAGTGACAATCGACATTACACGTTTTACATTTGGAGAAAGATCTATCGTCGTCATTGGAGTGTGCGATTCCTTGTTGTGCCATTATATGTCATGAGCGGATGGTTCAATCTATATGCTATAGGTGAGAAAAAGTGGGAAAAGTTTTCAGGGATCCTTTGCTTACCATGTATATAGGACGAAAAACTACATTATTTCTAGTGATGGGTTATCTCGCAGGCATCGTGGCAACACTAGTACCTTCTCCCCTTTTAGAATTTCGTTACTTTATCATCCCATTTCTATTTTATTGTCTTCAACTTGGACCTCCCCAACAGCGATGGAGGACATGGATAACCTTGATAGTTTATGCATTTGTTCATCTAGTCACCCTTTATCTCTTTGTATATCGTCCATTCATATGGTCACACGAACCTGATCAAATACAACGTTTCATGTGGTAACAATGTAAATCAACACCATTGTGCATATCTTAATTGAGTGTGTGATGCGTTTGCATTTGTGTTAACGGTTATCGGAAGAACACGGACACGTCATTGGTCAGTATCCGTATCTCGTGTGCTAGAGTACAAGCGACAATGACTGCACAATGCTTCTCCCTAAGAAATTGTTCTTGTTTGCTCGCACTTTATGACCCTTTATAGTGATCTACTCTTGCATTATCAACCGATAAACACAATAAATCAGGGAAATGTTTGTGGCCAGTGCACACACGTTACATGTGAAACAATGCCCATGGCAGGATATCAGTTGAAATGAATTCTCGAGAGCACTCTTTCTTCGGGTACATCCACGTCAGCCGACGCAATTCAACGACAACCGAAGCAAAGAGAATAACAACAATGCATTGTTATTCGCCATCTTCTCTCCCTTTCCTCTTTTCTTTTTTGTCCCCTTCTTTTTTTTTTTCTTGCAGTTCCATTCCTGCCATCATCATTATCATCAACAACAGAATAGTGGTCCTTTGTACCATTCCACAATATCATATATCATTCACTTGGCTCATGATCCACAATTATCATTGGTTTGGGACCATCATCATTCTGATCATTACATGGCTTGTGAACGGTGAAAAGCCAAGTCGACGATGGGCCAATGGCAAGTGGTGTATGTTTGGCATCGATTGACATCCATACTGACATTGAGAATTTTATAGCATGTGGGTTTATCGATGCCACCATTTATTGTTATGGCGGAGAAACTGAGCACGGTATAGCATCCAACGATATGTATTCGCTTGACCTATACAAGTCCTGGGATGCCATGGAAGCTCCTTGGATACACGATGCAACAGGTTCGGTCAATGGACCGGCTACAGCTTTTTATGCGTCAGCGACATTACCAGGTCATTCTTGGTTTCTTGTCAATGGTGGTGAAGTGACCAACACCTATCAAACCATGTTTTACAACACAAATCAGCACCAGTGGCAAGTTCCATTGATGCGTGGGGTACCAGGCATCCAACGAAAGCAACATACTGCATCAGCCGATAATGAGGGTCGTATATGGATCTGGGGTGGGATGAGGTAATCCTGTGTAACCTATGCACATTGTTCCATATGTTGACATGTTTGGTTAGTGATGCAAATACATATGGTGGTCCTCCAGTTTATCACAATACTTGGGCTGTCATTGATACCAATGTATGTCATTACTCATATTAACTTGATACATGGTAGCATCTTACGCACTTATTTTAGACATGGTTATATATCTATCCCGTTGTGCACGATCCACCACCCCCACGAGTGGATCACACGGCTACAATTATGCCGAGTGGCCATATTCTTATTATTGGGGGTGTCGTATATACACGCAATGTGACTGATCCTCGGGGAATGCAAACGCTTAATCCTGTATCCATGAATTCCATTTTGGTCTTTGACACAGCTGCAGGGCAATGGTCTAATATTACTGCAGGTGGTAACATTCCTGCACCACGTCGCGGTCATTCAGCCGTACTGAGTAAGTAGTTAATCCATATACACATACACATTCATTCCCCCATTTTATATATTGGTTTGCTTATTTACAAGCAAGGTTGGGATCAATCACGCATCATTGTTTTTGGTGGATGTACTCCAGGTATGCCATAAGACATCATGTTGATTGCAGTTGATTGACGGATGATATATATATATATATATATATATATATATAGATGAAAGCATGGCCTTGAACGACGTTTTTATTCTTGAAGTGAAAACAATGAGGTGGACTGCACCTTCCATTGATGGTGTACCACCCAAACCACGTACATATCATCAAGGTAAGAGAATATGGATATAGTAATGATGATGGAACTGACATTCATCATGCAATAGCTTTATTAATTGATGATTTGATGTTGATCATGTTTGGACGTGATAGCAATGAGCAAGGATACAATGATGTAGGTGTGCTCAGCACATCCACATGGTCATGGAAGTCACGGTATACTAGCAATCCTGCTTGGCTATCAGGCAACTTGTCGGCAAGCAATGGCGTAGTTAAGAATAGTACTGGGACTTATGGTGGTGATACACGCAGTAATAGCCGTGATCCTGATTCAGCTCCATCACTTCCTGTTTTCAATCAAGACAACACGACTCTAGCAGATACCACGAGCGAGACATCACATGAACATCAAGGACGCATTACAGCGGGTATCATTGCAGGTGTCATTAGTGGTGGTGTTGTTGTGGTATGTGCAATGTTTTGATTGTTGTATCATTCATTGATTAATGCATCATCCCATCATTATTAGATTGGAGGAGGTGTCTTTTTGTTTGTCACCGTGATTATTTATAGGCGAAGAAAGCCACGACGGGGAAAAGGAAATGCAAATGCAACTTCATCATCATCGTCCTCATTCACTGACGAAGAAGGTGGTAGTGGGGATACTGTGGTCGTATTATCACCATTATCATATTCACATCACCAACAAAAACCTGATCAAGAGGATATTGACCTTGCACCACAAACCGATTCAACACAATATCACAAACCAGATGAGACCCGAAGAAACTTGTCCCTTTAATAGTGTTTATTCTTTCCTTTATGCATGTACTATACTATTTCTTTGTCCAATACATGTAACTACATTTGCTTTATGTGTTAATCAAATGATGGGCTGCTGCTGCTGCTGGTTTGAAAGCGGTCACGAGCACGCTATCATGTCCATTATCGCGATATCTTACACAGAAAAACGGCTATTATTGTCCTTGATGTGTAAAGAAGACAATTCACAATGGTTGCAAGATGAAGCACTCAATCAGTTGTACTCGGAGTATGTTGGCATCCGGGATCGAAAGCAGTTGGCTACGCATTGGGAAACAATTCGTGCAAGGCTGAATGAGGTAGGTTATGGGTTGATAGGGAGAGGAATATTGTATTCTTTGTTGAATACTTGCATATCCCGTATGATGGTGGTGTTTCTTGATTCATTGTTATGTCGTCTACTTTTTATGTAGGATGGCAAAGCGTACAAATGTATTGAGCAGTTCAAGTTTCTATCATCTCGGTTAGCAACTCGATTCTATTATCCTCGTATCTTGGAGCTTGGCAAAGAAGAACCAACACGGACATTTATTGATATTGGATGCTGTACAGGTAAGAAGAAAGAGAAGAGAACTGGGACACTGGGGAAGGATGCACATTGATTGCATTATGGTGTGCCAAGGCGTTCCATATGAACATTCTATGATCCCGCGCAAAAAATGTCTATTCCTTATTCAGACCCGGACATAGGAACCGATCTACGACAGCTACTGTTGGATGGTTATCCTGGCACGTGCCTTATTGGCACTGATCTTTCAAAGCACTACATCGAATGCGGTTACGACTTGTTTCAAGATCGTGACACATGCCCTATTCACTTCACCACTGGCGATATCTTTGATTCAAAATCACCAAGTCTTGCTCGCTTTCAAAACAAAATCGGTATCGCATATTCTGGAAGTGTGATCCACTTGTTACAATCCATCGACCAGGTTGATACTTTCATTACACAAGTGACACGGCTTTTGGCTCCAGGGGGATTGTTTGTTGGCACGCACGTTGCAGCAGATCGAACAATCTCTGTATATATTCCACCTCGACATTATACCAAGCACTGGGTTGGCGTACATGATTTCAAAGCTGCTCTTCAAAGACATCATTTCGGCGATATTGAAATCAAACTTGAGCCACGGTTGACAAGAGAAGAAGAAAAACCATATTTGGATGTTCAATGTCACTGGCTCTCTTTTTCCGCTGTCTATTATCCTCCATCTTCTCATCAACCTGTAGAATAACGTCACTTCTTTCCCTAAATCATCCCCCTTTTATATCGTTTATTTCCTTTATAGCCTTCTACTTGATTTCTAGTATACATCTATATCTCAGTTTTATTATAACAAGTCATTTACAATCCATGCCATATATATACTCAAAGCGTTTGGTCGAATATATCATCATTCGTTTGAACAAGCCCATAAGATAGTTTTGTTGGTTATATGAATGCAGCTGACAATGCGACTGATGTATAAAAGGCTGATCTGCAAAAGCATGCAATGTCATGTGATGAGCAACTGAAATAGCACATGCAGATGTTTCAAACTCATTCATTTTATGTGTCCATGAATAGTTTTCAGTTTAGCGAGCTAACAAAATATTAATAAAGATAAGATCATTAACCATTGTAATGACAACGATCAGTTTTCTTGAATAGTAACTGCATGCCGCACGAGAAGCAATTAACTACTGCTGCCATAGATCATTACGTTGATTGTCTGGATTCAAGATAAAATTGGGTGATTCAACGTGCCGGTAGGCTTTAGCAATAACAGTATCACCAAATGTGCACGTTCCGTTTCATGCATGATAGATTCAGCATCGTTATGTGCAGTTGGGATTATTGATCCTTATATCACCCCAGGATTCAGAAAGCTGAGAGCAGCTAGCCGAAAGCTGAGGAGATATAAAGATTTCTTTCTTTTGACCATTAATAACGATGGTCAAAAGTGTATTTTTGGGTACATATATTTGGAACCAGCAGCAGGATGAGAATGATTGATGAAGGGTGGAAGCGTATAAGATCAGGTACACACAAAGACTGGTTGTATTCATGCCACTTTATTTCATGTTAGGCTTTTTATTGGTTTACTATTATTGATCGATCAACATGTGCTGTATGCTAGATGATGTGCAGATGAATGTGTGCGGAGGGGGATACAAAAAATGAATTGAGGAGGAGGTATGCTATATAAGTGGAGGATCATGACAATGACATAAATTGTGGTGCTACGGGGCTGATACTCATCGCAGACATGCCTTGTTCCATGGCTTGTTCTTCTTCATCGCTTTCGTTTTCGTCGTCACTGCTATCATCATCATCATCTTCGTCATCGTCTTCAGCATCCCATTCAAAGTAAATGTCATGAATAAAGTTTCGACTGCTCTTGAGATTGTATGGATCGAACGGGAAGAAAGATTGTACTGTTGCCAAAATATGTTTGCCTTTGGAACTATCTGATGCACCAGCTGTAATACCAGAGATGAACACATTCTTGTTGCTTTCCAGCATGGCATGGACATATACCAAATCAGTTTCGCTTGCAATCTTTGCAAATTGGTCAACAACCATGGGTGAGCACACCTTGAGTGGATTGAGCTTGCTTTGTAACAAGACACCGATATTCCGTAAACCACGGCACCATTTCCGTGTACCATTGCCGATAACGATCATTGGCACCTTATCCAAAGCATTCTCTTCTTCAGGAGAGTCTGAGTGGGATTCTTCATCTTCTTGTGCATCGAAATCATTATCTTGCAATACGAGATCTCGCCATCGAAAACAAAAGATGTACATGATTGCTTGCATCACCGCATAAAACATGTCGTGTTTGATAGGATCCGGACGTAATGCAGTATCGTCGAGTTGATCAAGGTATGTGTAACACCAATTGCACAATGTATTCATGGCTCTTTGGACACCATCCGAATCAAGCACCTTGGCACGAGCAACATAGGAAGAGATATAGGCGGCACATGCAATGCGAATGATGCCTGGGCGTGATGAATCATTCATTGACTGGAAGAGATGATCGATAAAATGTTCAGGGAAAACATTGACTTGCAAAGAGCTGAAATAAAAGATCAAGAACTGGGTGTAACGTGATTTCAGAGTCATGACGATTTGCTGATCGAATAGTGTCAAGAGAATGTTGTACATATCGGTACGCTCCACATCAGTAGCATTGACAGCATATGTTGAAAGGTATCGAAGCACAAGGACCATCATTGCATCCAATTTGCGCACCATCGACTTGATTAATCGCACTTGACGTGATTCACTGGTTTTCTTTTCCACTGGTTCATCATCTCCATCGTATTCATCTTCCGAATGGTTGTTCTCGTCATCCGTTTCATCATCGCTTTCTTCTGATTCGTAATCTCCATCATAGTTCACGTCGTATGTTCCAAAATCGACATCTTCTTCCAATTCATCAAGCTCAATTTGGATATGGGACTATTCAAAGTTGGATTTAGAATGCCGTTCTCTTCATATAAATAATAACTTACATCAATCTTGACCATTTGCTGTACACACAATGTGAGGATTTGTCGTCGTAAATAAGGCACATATTCGAGCATACGTAAGAGATTGCTGATATAAGTTGCTTGAATGGCAGAATTGTGGCGCAAATGGGGTACACGACGAACGACACTTGTGTAAAGAGGTGATACCGCAGTAGGAATAAGATTCAGGATGCTGCGCAACGCTTCGTGGTTCCGATCGTATACTGCGGATCGTGGTACCTTGGCATGTGATGGCATTAATATACCTAAATCATATTCATAAGCAAGAAAAGAAGAGTGAATATGTCTGATGATAACATACGATAATGAAGACCAGCAATAAGAGAATCAACAACAGCACCCGTATAGAATGATTGAGCAGAGACCAAATGTTGTAAGAATTGCATATACGTGGTGGCAAATGTATTATCGCGAGTAGCCCAGTCAATGTGCAATAAAGCATCCACAAGAGCAGCACAAGTCTTGTCCAACAATGATACGCTTTCGGAAAGAACAATCACCCATGTGTAAAGTTTGACCAAAGAAGGAGCTTCCTCACTTGATGGATCCGTCATGAGAAGACTAATCAATTGATTGTATCTTGTCAAGTCACCCTATAATAATAAAAGAGATATAAGTACATATAAGATGAAAAGGATAACAAGTTCGAATTGGAGGAGAGAAAATGTGCATGAAAGTGTATGCAATCAAGATTGATAAATATAATGGTCATCCGTCAATTCCTTTACACTTCCCACACGAGTTCTCATCCGACTTCGAACCCTAAAGTCGGTTTCTTACTGTACGTTTTTTGTGCTGAGAGACAACCCGAGCGCAATTCAATGCGGGGAACATAGGTCTCTTTAGGATTCCTGCCCAAACCCTTCAGACTCGTGTTTCTGATATATATCATTGATTTTCAACATTGAGATTGTCAAACACCATCACTGGATTCTTTCAATGAATTGAATAAAGGTGGAAGGGGGGAGTAGAAGAAGATGGGGGATAGGGATAGGGATAGGGATAAAGAAGATGAAGGGATAGGGATGGAACAAGAAAGGCAGGTGAGAGTTTGGTATCAAACCCTACTTACCTGATCCTTTTCACGCAAAGCACCAAGAACGTATGTTTTCATCATCATTTTCATGTTGGCCAGTTTTTCTTTGTTGATATTTTCCACACTGTCTTCGGTTGCCATTGACGACTGTGACAAGAGAGATGGTGAATCCTTGCCTCCCAACGCCTCTTTGACCTCGATCGAAGGTGGTTTCTGAGATATAACGGGCATGATCGAATGTTGTGTTGATTGGTATAGAGCGATCGGGTGAAGGAGAGGAAGAGTCAAAGCTGCAGGAAAGTGAAGAAAAAAAAAAGAGGCAGGTTCCACATCCGTGACGCTGGTGGCTGATATCCGCCCATCATGTTGCACATTGTTTCCCGCAGCAACCAACATCAAAGCACATTTGTTTGACTTTTATGGAGGTGGCTAGTTTGTTCATTGAATGCATAAAACTCATTTGCAGATTGATTAGTATAATGAATTAATGATGATCCTCAGGATTGCCTTCGGTTGTAGACATGTTATTCTATAGCATCATCTAATGAATATCAATATTCTTTCAAATAAAGGTGGTGCATCCATGCCTTGTAACGCCTGATGGTTATAATGATTGGTATAAGAATCAATACATTGAATCTGTTAAAGCGGTTAGAAGAATGACTTGTGCATAGCTACCGCTGATGGTAGCTGGAACACTATCGCCCAACAACAGTATCTCCGAGATTTCAAGAAGTGTGTGACAGAATCCCAGATTTATAGCACCACTTGGTGTCACCTATAATTTCGAATGCCTATAATAACTTTTATCCCACATTACTAGCCGAAGGTGAAGCGAGGATATCAATCAACTGAGAAGAGTCATTGCTTCTATGTTCTCAAAAGCTTTCAACATTGTGAACACTGTCTTTTTCGCTTTCCACACAAGCAAAAGGGCTGCTAACAAAACTTGGGACTGCTAGGGAATTTCTTGCATTACAACATGTTTTATCTTGCCGTTAGCATGCCAAATGTCCAACACCAACTTATCAGCTAAGAAAATATGGATAGATTTTATTTGTGTGGTGTGTTTTATGTGATTTAATTTACTGCTTCCTCGCTACCACGGTCTGAATCACGCGCGATCCGCACTGTGGAAATGCTTATCCGAATTCGACAATTTCAATATTCGCTAATTTCAAGGTCTATAATGTCCACCGTGACCTAGAGATTATAAGGAGACCACAGTACATTTATCTTCTTTTCCAATTCACTACGAAGTTCGTCATCCATATCCTCTGGTGAGTCCTCTGACTGTATCTCAACATCCTTTAGCTTGGGAAAAAGCAATAAGGGTGATAACTCAGGATGATAGATATTCTCGCACTTTAAACATAATGATTGGAGATTGGGAAAGAGTTTTAAGGCGTCGAGGTAGAGACTATGGAATTCATACAAGGTCAAGGTGTGTATAAGGGGGCATTTCCTTGCAAGCTTTTCCAGGAACGCAAGAATATCGTTAAATCGGTCTTTTGAGATGATCATCCGTATCGTGATAGTCAAGTCTTCCAACCGTGGCAATCCCAACAATAAAATCAAAGTATCCAACGGAACATCTGTATGCTCTGGGATAGATAACGTGCGTAGTTTGGAATCAATGCTGTTGTGGTATCGAAGGAAATGTACTACGCCAGCAAGTGCATCACCGCCTTTGACTTGGATGTTGGCAATTTCTAAATTAGGATGACAGGACATGGCAACAAAGATTTGAGAGAGATCTTGCGAGAAATAGGCTGATCGTTCATCATCCTCATCCTCATTATCCGTCGTAAGGCGAGGGCCTTTGCGCAATTCAATTTCCTTTAGATGGGGTGATCGGCTAATCACACACAGTGCAAGTTGGATATGTTCATCACAGCTGATTTTATGGATGTAACTGGTCAGGTGACTGAGTGTCATGTGCTCGTAGATAGGATGATAGATGCGAATATCGACTTTAGAATTGTAACAAAGGTTGATGGCTTGCAAGCTGTGACTATTGCGTGTCATGGATGTAATAATGTCGAGCATATCCACAGAAAAAGTGTCATCAATAACAAAGTTAACCGCCAGCGATTGTAGGTCATTGTTGTCATTATCACCCGATCGTGCTTGCTTTTCGATTTTTTTATAAGTGATACGCTCCATATATAATTCTACATTGCCATAATCATTGTAAGCGAGAAGCTTGAGCTTTGGGCAATTGTCTTGTACCGTGGATAAAGCACTGGTATCCACACATGGGTTGATTGATAACATCTCCAGCGCTGGAAATCGTTGAGTAATCCTGTTGAGCTGCTCAGATTGCAGTCCGTCTCGATCATTCTTATTCCATAGCTTAAATTCCTTCAATGTGGGATATGTTTCAGGTGCAGTGGTGATATCAGGGTTAATATCGTGGCATGTCAATGAAATAAGATGGTGGAAAGTCTTGAGAATATCTCCAACTGTATACTCGATGTTCTCCAACCTGATATCCATGTGCGTCACAGTCGATTGCACCGCACCTAGCGTGTCGAGCACTGATGCTGCGATAACATCAGAACCACGACAAAAATCACCAAAATAGCTATTCAGTACAATTGGATTAGGTTGAATCACTCATGGTTATGGTATGATACAACTTACTCATCCAAATCGAGAAACTTGAGTGAAGGATACTTCCAATAACGGAATAACAATGTGCCAGTTTTTGCTTCGTATTTGGTCGTCAATTTAGTAGCATAAGGTCCTGCATGCTCCAAGATATAATTGCCACGATAAAACAAATCATTGCTTGGCGTGCTGATGAGTTGTAATTCACGTGAGCACTTCAGAATCTTGTCACGCCATTGATGTGAAATTGAAAGGTATTGATGTAAATGCTCCATCTTCATGTCATGAAAGAGCATATCGACAATGATTTCGATGATATCCACAGGAAGCTCTTCCATAAAGTCAACGTATGAATTGTAGTGTTTTAATGCAATGGATCGCATATGGAGTAGTTGACCATAGTAGAGTTCGGATGATGGTACAGCTGAAAGTCCTTGATCACAGATATCAATACACGCACCATATCGTCCTTGGAGTTGATGCACGTGACCTTGACGAAAGTATCCCATGCCACAAGCAGGAGCTATGGCTTGCATAGTTGTTGCGTCGTCCAGTGCTGCTTCAAACTTGGCTCTTGCCGCTAATACTGTTGCTCGATCGTTGAGGAGCAAAAGTTGTTGTTTGACTGATTCTTTAAGATGGGGTGTTGCATCGGTTGTCGTGTTGGTCCAATGGTATTTTCGAATAACAGTGATTGGCTTCTCGCGAATTGGAATAGTAAAACCAGGTGGAAATTTAATTGCGTCGTGTAGCTGATATAGATGCATAGATGTGTACTGACAAGCGAAAGAAAGGTCTTTATCCTAATACATGCACGTTTTATCTGCATTGCTCGCCTTTGCCAACAGAGTTGCACGAACTCTAAGCCTAACGTTGTGCGACATCACTATAGGAGCGGCTTGTGTTGATTGTTTGGCACATTGTATACATTTCACTTGCTAGTAGTTTCTGATTTTTGCATAATGCATTCAAAGATTGAACAATGGCAAATAAATCAAGGGGAGTAGAATTACATAAAAGCGATTGTGCTATAGCTATATCATATAGAGAATGGGAACACAATGTACGCACCAACTGCTGCGGTGCGTGATAGTGAATTCAGGGGCTTGGTCAGCTGCGAGTTTTGACTGCGAGGCACTCAGCCATATCGTACATGGTGATTCATCATGTTGATAGCATTATTATCTTGCTTTCCAATGCAGAGAGAAACGTCGAACATATGATTGTTCGAGCTAGATATCTTAATGGTGAACTTTGAGCTATTTGGAGTATACCTTTATCATAGATGTTCCTGTTTCCTCAAGCAGTTCACCCGTAGCTACATATGACAGCAAAAGCAACATTCCCCCAGTTATGGTCGGTGCTTTGACAAGGCTTCATATGTAACAAAGTGTCGAAATAAAAGGTCATTGTATTCTCATCATGGTTGTACGATATTTCATAAGATGTTACTTTAATAATAAATGCGACTAGTATCGTATGCCAAGAGCAAATCCAATGCTGCAACAGTTTAAAGCAGATGATTCGGCCTGAATTAAAGCTGGGTGAGCTTGGTGCAAGGAGGAAGAGAAGAAGAATGTGAGTGTTGTTGGCATGGTATGGAATGTATTGTCGATGCTTTTTTTTAGAGAAGCATTTTGAGAGGGTTCTCCATGAAACCCTTTCAAAACTTCAACCAACAAGAGCACCATCAACGAACGATAATCACCGAAAAACTTCTTTGACTACTTTATCAATCAATCACGGCTTCCTTTGTACTGGCAACAAATTGCACACCCATGCACATGTATATAAATCAAGGGCTCTTGTCATCAACATTATCATCCATTTCTTCCATTTATGGGATTGCATCTGTCATCCATGCATTGTGGTGAGCGACAAGGATAGCTTTTAAGTGATTAGTTGTATTGATCTTAATCATCGTCCATGTAGTCCTTCATTGCTTCATTGCTTGATGTGTTCATTGTTGTCATATAACATCTTATTTCATTCTCTGATGAACCTTTTGTGGTATGTGTGATTCTCCTTTGCCATCCTTCTCCTTGTTCATATATTGATTGTGTTTGAATAGTGATTTGTCACCACCAAGAACTATGCGACGGTATTTCTGTAGGCCGAACGCAATTTCAAAATCCTATACTGTGAATCTTGGGTGGTCTTTTCGAGCAGGCGACTCAACATGATCGACACAGGAAATGGCAAACCAACCAGCTCAAGCAGGATCAAGGTGTTCCGTCTTTGCATCACATTAACTTAAAATCAAGAATCCCAATTGGATGTAATAGAAATTCCTATTTTTTCAACTTCCGGGTAGTATTTGTAATAGTAATACATCATCTATTGATACAAAAATGATACATCTTCATCTTCGAAGCGCATTGAGCGGAGTTTTGTAGCCAGTAATCTCAATGGTTGGAGATCGCGCAATTTGGCCATAGATAAAGAGGACCATCCTTATTTGTCATCAATACTCGTCGCTTTTTATCTCTCACTTTATTCACATACTATGGCATTTCCTCGCCAATTGTTGCGATCGTCCTCTCAATTCAAAACTCGTTTGCCAACAATAACGGTAGCAGCAGCTGTAACGCGAGGTAAAAATAATATCCCCGTGGGTATATTTCCAAAGTTGACTCTTTTTTTTTTCCCCCATTCATTCAGGACTTCGACATCAACACAATGCTGCCACTTGTATTCCTAACAACAACACTAACAATAACAACGGTACTGATACGACCGTATCCACGTCTTCCAATCCACCCATGTCGTTTCCGTGTATCGACAAGTTGAACTCTCGAACTGCTGAGCTTGACAATGGCCCTGAACCGAGCTATGACAAGGTTGTCACTGGATACGAGACATTTGAATACCCACACCCATTCTTATTGGATCATGGTGGCATTCTTCCAAAGTTTGATATTGCTTATGAAACCTGGGGACAACTCAATGAACGACGTGATAACGCCATCTTGATTCATACCGGATTATCCGCTTCATCTCATGCTAAATCTCATGCAAAAAATACCAAGCCAGGCTGGTGGGAAGGATTTATTGGCCCTGGGTTATATATTGATACCAACAAGTTCTTTGTCATTTGTACCAACGTCATTGGTGGTTGTTATGGATCAACAGGTCCAAGCTCGATTGACCCTGCAGATGGCGAACGTTACGCTACACGATTTCCCATATTGACCATTTTCGATATGGTACGAGCTCAATTCTTGTTGCTGGATCATTTGGGAATTGATAAGCTTCATGCAAGCGTGGGAAGTAGTATGGGTGGTATGCAGGTATGCAATAGCAGTTTAGCAAAGTTGATTTCTGGGAGATTGATGAAATGATATCCTTTAGTCAATTGCAGCAGCATCTTTATTCCCAGATCGTGTCAAACGTTTAATCAGCGTTTCAGCTTGTGCACGTTCACATCCTTATTCGGTTGCATTGCGACATACTCAACGTCAAGGTAAGTTGGAATAGCCTATATGAAAGGATAAAGGGGTATTGATTGCTTTTTTTTCTTTAGTATTGATGGCGGATCCCAATTGGAACAAAGGATTCTATTATAACAATGTACCACCCCATATTGGCATGAAGGTAGATATCTATGAAATGCAAGGGATGCATGGTATACTGATGGATCAATCTAGTTGGCACGTGAAATTGCTACAATCAGTTACCGATCTGGACCTGAATGGGAACTACGATTTGGTCGAAAACGAGCACAGCCTGACACTACACCCGCATTGTGCCCTGACTTTCTGATTGAAACGTATCTGGATCATCAAGGTGAACGCTTCTGCTTGCAATACGATGCCAATTCGCTGCTTTACATTTCCAAAGCCATGGATATTTTCGACATGTCCAAGAGTGCCACCGATGCTCTAAGAGAATCTCGACGACGAAATGCACACAGACTCGACAAGGTTGTTAATGAAAACCGAACAATTGCTTCTGTGATCGGTAATCAATCAGCACTGGAAATGCATGACACGGGTAGCAATGAACCTTCAAACGAAACAAATGAAAAACATCGACCTTACTTGACGACCTTGGCACAAACCGATCCAGCAGTTCAAGATTTGATCGATGGCATGAAACCTATCAAGATGCCCACGCTCATTCTTGGTGCTCAAAGCGATATTCTTTTCCCTGTATGGCAACAAAAGGAGATTGCTGAATGCTTGAGAGCATCAGGCAACCGACATGTCACATACTATGAATTGGATGCTATGTTTGGTCATGATACCTTTTTGATCGACAAGGTCAGCGTTGGTGGTGCTATCAAGGGTCATTTAGAATTATTAGAATAATTGTGCATAGCGTTTCTTTGCCATTCTCTGTATCTTATAATATAATCATCGAAAAGTCGTAACCTAACATTCTTTGTTGTGTTGTCTCGTGTGATACAATACCCCACATTCGCTATTAATACTCCGACAACTCAGTTCGTTCACGGGTATAGCTTGTGCCGTGATATATTTCAAGATTCATTCTGTGTGCTTCATTCTTCTGGATACGATCCATAACACTTCCCATTTGAATCATGCATAATGATGTACTCTTTATATTCCCACGCGTTAGATCGATATGTGTATAGCAATGTCTTGCAATGGAGCAGCATCATTGTATGCAACTTGTACTCTGCCTCTGATAACAATGATCCCCCGGCTACATATAGCTTGGATACTTCCTTAAAGAAGCAATTGTGTTGCGTAATGCTGATCGATAAGCAAACAATGCAACCATCAGCATGTTTTATAGTGTGATCATAAAGTTGATAATTTGTGCTAATATACGAGAACATTCATGCATGGAATTCAATCAAGAATATTGAGCAGAGCTTTGGCAAATGTCTTATTTGGTATCTAGTAGTATCTACAAGTGCTGTGTGTTTAGGGGAGGGAGGGAGGGAGAAATGGGGATTGTGTGTGCTCTACAACAAAACAAGAGCTATAAGAATGTCTAAGATCTACCACAACGTTCATGGAATTCATTCTGCAATTTGTAAGCTGGCAAATAGTCTCCTTCCTTTGCTTTGAGATCAGGATTAGGAAATGTGTTGTTCATACTGCCAAGAGATGTATATCTAGGTATAGAGCTATCAGCATCCTCCTTTTCCTTGATCCATCATGAGTCGACTTACCCTTCATCATACAATGAGCAATATGGTATCCGTAATGTTAGCAAGAAATCCCACACGTTCTTGTATGACCAATCAATGATGGGTTGTACACGCATAAATTGGGGCCAGCCCTTGTCCGTCATATCAAAGTGAGTCAAATTCTCTAAATAAAGATGTTACCCAACATGTTGAACATATGAATCCATCCACTTACCAGCATAAGGATCAGTACGTCGTATACCAACAAAGATAGCCTTTGGTTTGGGGTCAGAAACGTTAAGGAACTTTTGCAATGCGGATTTCATGGGACCTGGAATAGTTTGGCAATCGAGATGATACCGTTTGGTGCATACTTGAACAAATGCATCCACATGAGGAAAGGGATTAGGATAAGTGACAAACACCGTTCGGAGTCGATTGACATGACCCATACGAGATAAGGCTGCAATAACAAGATGAAGAAGCACTGTACAATCTTTGCCACCGTTGAAGGATAAGGAAATAGCTTCGTATCTATAACAATACCATATGAGGCGACCCCGTTTTACACATATCCATCCACTCTATATTTACCCATAATCTGCATATGCCTTTTCAATAACGTCGAGTGCGATCTTGACTTGATGTCCAAGTCCACTGTCTTGGCTTGCTAGCCGGTAAACTGTTTCTTCAATGTATGAAAAGTCGTAATGCTCCAGAGTCAGGAAATTAGGATCGGTGGAATTTAATGTACATCCATAGTTTTGAACAAGTTGCATTCTGCAAACAAAGAAAGGAAAGAGGAAGGGAGGGATAGGTTGTGAGCGGAACACTCTGGAAAATGGGGTTGGTTCCTCTTTAGTCATCAGCAGTGACAGGTCTAGCGTAACAGCTGATACAATCCAACATCCAAGATAACTGCCGTACTTGATAAGATGCCAATATCTTCGTATTCAGTCGCTTCTCCTCATGAATAATAATGACAACATGATCCTTGTTGATGCTTCTCTTGGTTAAATCATGATCGTGAGCCGTGCCATTCTTATCAGCTGGGGGTCGCCTTGCAAGGATGTGTCCACCTCCAAGATTGCATAGATGCATCATCTTATCACGATTGGGGAATTGCTTGCCAAAGAAACAGAATCGAATGCCATCAAAGAGCGGATACTATATCAAAACAATAAATCCACTTGAATTGTTTGTCTTTTTCATATTTTACCTTATCCTCCGCAAATGCTTGACGTGCTCGCCTAGGTCCGTGCGTCTTGCCAGCAACCGTATCACCCATGATTTCATAAGGTTCCTCAGCTAGCCATTTCCCCTTTTCACTACTTTCTCTTATCCCTGCATGAAAAAAAATGTTAAAGTAGACATACACATGCGAATTTCCCACGCTTACATGATCGGTTGACAATCCATTTGCCCGCCAGAATCCCACGTAAATATTTCTCCGTTCTCGGACTCAAACCTTGCTCGTCTTGAGTGGTCACCAGGTGCGTCACATTGTCAAAGTTGCGTGTATCTTGATGAATTTGCATATGCAATCCCTTTTCTCCAGCAAGATCGATACATGCTTGTGATTCATCCTATGAAATCCTATTGAATATACCAATATACAGTTGAAAAGAAAAAGACTTACATTGGACATGCCTGTAAACATCACGTGGACCATCTTTGTTGGCTCGGGTGATGAGGAGGAAGACCTTTGCACATCTTGAGTGGCATAGCTTAGTACTTGATCGTCGATCCATGAACATTGTGTCGATTGATAGGCATTGGTGGATAAGGTACTGGGATATATGGATAAAGTACACATTCGCTCTTCTCGATCATTTTCAGGTGCATCCCCTCGTGGTTGTTTGCAGAATACACAAGACACATTGTTCATCCCATTCTGAAAGTCGCATGTATTGCATTTCCATACTTTGTCTCGTCGGTTATTATCTGCTGTAGGAGATGGTGATATGGATCGCAATCTCTTTAATTGCCGTGATAATGGTGATGGGGTGGATGGTGGAATTGGAGTGCATGGTTGCTCTTTCTTTTCTAAAGGTCGCTTATCATGATGAGATCGTTTTCTGATGAGAGTATTAAATTGTTGATTGTTGGATGCAATATGTTTATCGAGTATGGAGTTGTTGGATGGTATTGGATAATAGCGTTCATCATCTGGAAGATCATCATCTAAGTGCAAATCGTCATCCTCCTCATCTTCTTGGGTATCATGTGTCGTGTTGGTGATAGTAGGATCCACTTTGTTGGTAGGAAGTGTGGTTGTAGGTGATGATGGTGGTGGCGGGTATTGTTCATCAGCTGGTAAATCATTGTCGAGAAGAATCTCGTCATCCGAGTTGGCATCATCGTTATCATGGACATATTTGGGTAAACTGAGAGATAGTGGTTCTGGTTTGGGTTCGATATATTCATCAGAATTGATTTGATATTCGACATCGATTGAATAATTGCTATTCCAAGATGTATCCACAGATGATCTCTTATTCTTTTCATGTGATGATGGTAATTCAATCTCATCCAATATCGCGTCGCGTGGCGATGAATGGTAACTTGAAGATCCCGCTACGCGTCGTTGAGCGCGTTCCTCCAAGGTTAATGGGTGGGGTGCTGCAAACTCATCATTGTTGCTATCTTGACTAAACTGCTGTTCGTTCACCAACTTTTTGAGTTTTTGTACACATGCTACTAACGTATCGTGCATAGGATCGGGTCGCATGTTCTTGACGATCGCTGGAAGGCGACATGTCGGACATTGTCGTTGGGTACCGATCCGATGGTATATACAGTTGCTATGGTAGCATACGTTAAAGGAGAATAGAAGGTTTAGAATAAATAAAAGCGTACTTGCAGAAGCGATGACCGCATTCATTCAATGTTCGAGCATTCTTAACTAGGCCATCACTAATGTCAGTTGTTTGAGTTAGCATAAAGAGAGAGATATGAGTCTTGGAGCATACCATAGCTCGCATCGCATCAACTTTTCAATAGCAAGAAGTGAGCCGAGGAAATTGACTGAAGTAGACATTTACAATGACAAGAAAAAAAAAAGGGGGACGAGATACAATGGCCGATCAATGCTTTATTCCTTTCGAGGAAGCAGTCTCTCAGGTTCCAGCATCGCTGCATGACTATTTCCGATCAACACAAGGTCATTAACCACTGCTGCTGTTTGGCGATATAATCGTTCAAGGGATGTTGTAGGATATCGTTTTTGTGATACTAGAAACACAATGAGTAAGTCACCTTTTATTTATATGCATAACACACGCGCACACACAATACTTACCAAGAATAGCTGCATTGAGATCATTGGCCAATTCTTCTACGTGACTAGAATCAAACAAGTAGGATACCGCAGAGTTCTTGACATCAGTGTATGCTAATGCTGAAAATGTCGCCTATGCACATTTTTAAATACAAGTCGATGCTACTCTATAACAACGCCGCACTTACTGTAAGCTCGTTTTTCAATTCAGGTTTATCTTTAACCAAGTTGGCATAGGTCTTTCGAATCTCTTTGCCATATGCCATGACATTTTCCAGTTGTTGATCATTGGTATCTTGTGTTGGCGATGATTCATCCATCGTAGTTTCGTTACTCTTGGCTCCTTCAATACTCCTCCGGCGTTTGACACCTGCATGTCGTTTCATAGTCATTGTCGTTGTGTTGCTATCGATATCCATCGCATCCATAGTATCCTTGTGTATCCTGCGAACCATTTCAATAAACTTTCGACAGGCAAGTCGAAACCGAATTATGTCGTTATTATCCAATACACCAGGGTATCGTGAATTACAGATATCGATCGCTTCATCAATGTTGCCATGTAATAATGCCTGTCGAATATCTCTCCTTGAAGCAGCTTCAGTTTCTTTATCATTATCCACATCCATTGAATTATTATTGTTGTTGTTGTTGTCTAGTAATTGAGAACAAGTAATGGAACGTTTAAATGCTGATGCTGATTGACTGTATCCGTTATGTAAGAGATATTCGAGAATAGTGTTGAATTCTTCGTTTTTAGGTCGAGAGCGTTGTGTGATGGGAGCAAATGATTGTCGTAATTGGTCTTTGTAATGATGAGCGATATCGAATTTGAAAGGATGATTTCCAAAGTTGGCTCGGATCTTTTCGCCTGGTGTTTTAAAACCAACAAAAGGGTAGATCCCACGTCCATTGCTAATATTCTGGAATGCTGTGCCGAGATAGACACCGTTCTTGGTGTAAAATGCTGACATGGTACAAAAGTCAAAACCACATCCGATCACATCGCCTGTGCCAAACTTGGGTCCATAAGGTCGACTGGTGCCTGGTCCAGAGAATAAATGTCCATCATCACCATGATATCCCCAAGTATGTTCTTCCCATCCTAAAGAATACAAAATTAATCATGTAAATCAATGCTAGTAGAGATAATATCAACGTACCAGGTAATCGATCCAATGTACTATTCGACCAACAGAAACCAATGCCAATATGACCATCAACACCTTTGGAGATGATTTCCACTTCAAAGTAAAACAATCCACATTGTGGCCGAAATGGAAAGTTGGATCGTACAGCAGAAATATCAGCATCATCCTTGCCAGCACCTATAAAGAATGAGCATAATGAAAAGCATCCGATGTGGATCACTTGCCTTTGTATGTAAGTTCCATGCAATCTTGACTAATATCCACAAATTCGCCTTTATCATGAGGATTCCATGCTGTTGGTAGTCGTAAATCGTGTGTAATCAACGCTGCAACAAACGAGTCTGGTGCAACCTTGACAAGATCAGCTACCGGGTCCTTGCGATGCTTGCAGTATAATGCATGTTGCTCGTGCACAAGTTGGGCATAAACGGTGCCTTGGAGATAGTCAGGGTATGAAGGCGGTCCATGCGATTGTCGCTCGGCAAATGCTGTAATGTCGTCTTTAAAGGTTCTTCGTTTGCGATGAATAGCATTCGATCGAGTGGGTCCTCTGCCTTGTTGTTGGTGCAAAGCAAGTAAGGCTGAAGCATGCGACCGGTTTCGAAAAGGTGTATGTCGTGAAGGAAAGTCAAATAAAGAATACGAAGGTGAAGACATTTGGGTGACAACGGTTGTGAAAAGACAAAGGAGGAAATGGATGTTTCTCTCTTATATGTGACTTTGGTGTAGAGGGCTAGATATCGTTGTTGTTATCTTTGATCTATCTGTGTATAATGTGTGTACTACAGTAAAGTGGAAAGAAAAAAGTGTATGGTAGCATGGGGTCGGTCATCTTTTTTTTTCCCCTCATGCGGTGGGCGGTGACTGTAGCTGATCATTAGCATGATATCGTGCTTTGATTTGGGATATGATACGAAACATTTACTTGTAGCTCTTTGTCAAAGATAACCTTAATGCCATCATCGTATTTGCAACTTTGCATCATCTATTATAACACACGCCATATACATCCATCATCATCATCATCTTTATAAAGAAAGTTTGAAAGCATAGATTATACAAAGGACAGCTCATATAATGATTCGAGGAGAAAAGCAGCCGTGGTCCATTATGCTGCAGCTGTGCATTGTGTTCCCTTTCATCTTGACAGTTATAAAAGTTGTTCAAAAGCGCGCTGCTCTTCCATTTCTCTCTTCTTTCTTGAACAAAACACATATTTTTCTCTCTCTCTTCAACATCGAAACACTTGTACCATGGCCAAGCAAAAGACTTCCACTACGACCAAGAAAAGCACTGGTTTGTGTCAGACTTTATCCTCTTTGAAATAAGGGACATGCATTGATGGCTACCTTGCATTGTAGCTAAAGCTCTCAGCCCATACAATATCTACATGAAGGTAAAGAAAAACTATACATGGTCAATCATTTGTTGACAATAGCTCATTTGTATTTATTACTTGTAGGAAGAACTAGCCAGATTCAAAGCTGCAAATCCTGGCGTAAAACATCAGGATGTAAGTTTTCTTTTATCGATCTTTTTCTTTTTACCAATGCACTTATACAACACGCCATATTTTCTTGATCACAGGCTTTCAAAACAGTGGTAGGCGATTGACCTTGGTTATGCTATGTGTCATCTTGCTCATTCTTCCATTATTAGGCCAAGAACTGGGCTACTTCCCCGGAGAATCCAAAGAACAAGAAAGACACCTGAATTTGCCTCCTCTCCCCACACTCCTTTATTACAGTGTTCACATATCATAGTCTGTATATTGAGTTGAAGCATGTACCATCAGCGCTTGTTCCCTATACACTGTATTGCTCAAAAGATCTTTAAAGACTAAAGTATAGCTTTCATATAAAATGTGCAATCTAATCGGTTTACTAGCTTTTTGATGTTGAAAGAATGTGTATAATAGGAGCAGGGTTAAACATGTGAGAGTGTGTACGTATGTAAGTTTGTGTTGATGCGAAATGTGAGACGGCAATATGATGTTGTTGGGATTAGCGATGAAAGAGTTTCTTTGGTGGGGGGAGAGTGAGCGAAAAAAGATAATCTATGCTGAAGAGGTGTTCTTGATGACATTATCGGTTCGGGAATCATGATCAAAGTGGTGAATGATGGCTTCATAGCAAAAGAACATGATGGCTGCATTAGGGACCACGCGCATCAAGTGTGCTGTCATTCCACCATAGAGAGCAGCAAATCCTTCTTCTTTGACAATAAGACGTAATGATTGCACTAAGCCGTGATATTTGCGTACACCATTTTCACTGGGTTGTCGTAGTCGTGTGCGAATCACTTCGTGCGGGTATGTGATACATGCTGCTACTAGTTTGGCCACTGCTGCTGCACCAATATTGCCTAACCATCCTTCCAAATCTTTGCCACCTATCCTTACGCGTCCTTCTCGATACTGATTCACTGCCCATCGACGTTTCAAGTGTTCATAAGTCACCCATTGGATTGTGCCTTCTGCTACACCAAGATAGGATGCACTCATTCCCTTGTATAATCCACGTAAACCTTCTTCTTTCAATATATGAAGTGTGCAATCAAGACTATTGTGGTATCTTCGTGGTCCATTGCCCTGCAATTGCAAACGAGTCTTGACTACCCATATGGGATTTGTAACTGTAGAAGTGACAATGCCTATTCACATGATAACACTCTATTAGTCTATCATTCAATTTCATCACTCTAATAAATTAATGAATTACCTGCTGTAGCTGCCGATACTAGATGCACTGCAGGCGTCTCTTTGCCATGATTGAGCTCTGTGTATATCTTCTTGCCATTGCCATATGTATAAAAGTTGATGGATCTAATACAAAACATGAGCATACATACGATGGACACAATAATAGAATGCTATACAACTTACCGTGCAGGAATAACACCCACAAGATTAGGACCAAGACCCTTAAAGTAACCTCGGATGCCTTCCACTTGTTTGATGCGTCTAGAATCACAAGTTTAGTATCCTGTGCCTTGTCCAATAATGCACATCCATAATCGCTTACACCAACAATCTTCCAGTTTCCATAAAGTGTCCTAGTAAATAATGCTTGCGAGGTGCATGGATGATAGCTTGCTGATAGAATGTAGACTAATCGAAAAACGATATCAGTTTATCTCTTCCACATGATACAACTTGAACTTGCTTACCTGAAGTCTTGTCTTAACGACGTCCAAAGGTGAAGTACATACAGCACCCACTAGACCACCCACACTATAAGATCCTAATGTGTTACCATGACAGGAACACAAGTGTATGATTTGAAAAGCGATCCTTACCCTCCTGCAACGAAATGAACATACGATCGTGAAGTCTTGGAAGGCTTTTGAGTAGTCGTTGACTTTTGAGTGGTTGGCAATTCAAGTTGAGGAGACACTTTGGAAAGGGAGCTCATTATTGTAGGCTATCCAGAACAAGGAAACAAAAAATATGCGCACACAAGAACCAATGTTGCCTTTCTTTCCTCTCTCCCCCCGCTTTTCCGATCAAACGCAGCTGGAAAAGGGCAATGGGTGGCTTTTTAGGTGACACAACACAACATTCCTGCTGCTGTCAAACAATGAAACATCACAATGAACATCCTATACCTCTACTCTAAGAAAATAGAATAGCATAATACACACATTGAATCATTTTTTACTTCCTTTATATAAACTATCAACACACCTATTAAGGTACTCATCACAATAACAATGGTGGGGTAAAAATGGCGGAATGCGGAAAGAATCGGCCCGGAAGATCGGTGTTTGATGTATCATCCCATTGACCAGCGATATCATGCAAACCAACCCAACAATAATATTAATGGATCCCATTCTATTCATATGAGCATCTTTATCTAATGTCATAAATGAATAAAGTAAACATGTCAAGCAATATGCTTTTCTTTATCATTGTGATTGGTCAATTTTCTTTTGTTCGACTTGTTTGGATAAGTGATTTTCTGTATGTGTAACCTATTTGCATGATGCATTCATGCCACTACTCTATCATGTTTCGTTCCCCTGATTACAAAGACATCAACTCGGCATAAGCATGAGAGCTGCACTAATGATGAAAATACCCAATCAATGTTAATTGTCTATGGATACAATCGCTGCTTGTATAGATGAATCGGCGATTTTGGATCGTTAGTGGGATGACACAGGTATGGCAAGAGTAAGCCTTGATGGTTTATTTGTTGTACTGTATTGATGGAAGGGATGGGATTGAGTGGCTGGAATGCGCATGTCAACAATGGCAACAGTTATATACATGGTCAATGTGGGGAACTTTTTGACTGTGATGTGCATTTTTCAGTAATGAACAGTACCATCAGGCAAAGGTGCACTGAGTCTCCAACCCACAGAAGCAGGTTTAAGTACCAAAGCAATAATCAACACAACAAGTACAGTGGCAATAAAAAGAAAAAAGGCATTACGACACCGTCGTCGCCATTGCAAATCTACTGCTTGACCCTCGGGACTCTGGTGTTGTGGAGGTACATGCATTGCGCCAATAATCCATAATGGAGGAAATAAAAAACCAAATGCAAAGTACAAAAAAGAATGACGATAGGGAGGTCGTTTTCGTCTTGGTGATTCTTGCTCTTGATTTGTTTCCTTTTCAATAGGCTCTTCATACTCTTGTTCATCTTCACTTGATCCATCTGATGTTTCTTGAAGAAGACCATGATCTATCTTTTCACGTAGTCGATCTTTCCAACCTTGTTTATGTGGGGTACAAGGTGTTTGTTCGGTAATGTGTCCTTGTTCTCGTATGGTCCGTAATAGATTCATGCGATCAGTCCAAAGTTGGTCAGGTGGTCGTTGATGGGGTGATGGGGCTGATGGAAGCTGTTGCGATGATGATGAAGTCACCATGTTTTGTTGACTTTTACTATGAGCGATAATATCAATGGATGGTAATGCTGGTGTACCAGAGGAAGGTGTTGGTGGTGCTGATGCTGGCATATCCCTCCGTCGACCAGGTCGTTTATGACGAGGATTATCCATCGAATATTGTGGATCAAACATCGCTTCCCAATCATCGGTATAGGGTCGCATGTTGCTATGGGGTTGAACAGAAAGGAAAAAAAAGAAGAAATTATAGGTTGGCCCACATATCGATGGCTGTTTACTACCTGTTGTTGGCACGGAGAATTTATATTGAACAGCTCATTCATCCATTATCCCTAGTTTGTTGACTTGGTTGTCGTTTGAAAGAATAGGAAATACATGTTCTTGCTTCATTGTGTATCTTTATGGAAAAGGGAAATGTGTAAACATTGATCACTCTCCTTTAAATACCATGATGTCAAAATGGCGATATCAACATCATTTTCACCACATGGCCGAGCACAAGGACAAGTTTTACAAATATGATGAAGCTCTCAAAATTAAGCATCCAAAAGAAGACTCTATTGCAAAAACCCACAACGCGCGACCAAGTAAGAAGGTTACAGTAACACAGGCCAGAAGAGTATGTACTCATCTTTTTTATGTAACAGCATCTATGAACTTTGTATTTGATAGTGTAGAGGATGCTGGTGAATTTGCCAAGGAAGTGATTCAAGAAAAGAGTGGCGATAATGTATTCAAGGCTGAAGAATCATTTCTCAATCCAAGAAGCGGGGAAAATTTACCCAAAGATTATAGTGAATCATGCATCATACTTTAGCGTGTCGCCTACCCTTTTTGATTAACGATCAAAACATTGTCATTTGCACACCTTTTTGCTTTGCCACACTTTTTCCCATTCTTTCTTCTCTTCTCTTGTATAAAAGAAATATGAACAATGAAACTCGTGGTCGTCGTTGTTCAATGGATGAACAAGTAATTTATTCTCTGCATTGATTCTTTATATTATCATTGTCTAAACTGTTGATTGCTACATAATCTAGACCCCACCACCTCCTTATAGTTCATCTGTAAGATATAGACGATGGTCATTTACATCATTCTTGCGACGGATTCGACCACGACGACGTAGTAATGGGATAACGAATCATCAGCAACCTTATATCCATACCATTTTTGCATCAGGACCTACAGGAGATGTTCTTGATCAGGCACAGCAACAAGATGTACTTAATAAGATCTTTTCCCATCCACCTTTACCAAGTGGTACACCTGTGACTGATGCTGAAGCCGCACGGATCGCTTCACTTGAATACATTTGGGTGTTTCGTCGCCAATCAGATCACGAGTGCCCCGTATGGACCACGTTTGATGAAGATAATCAGGTGGTACTGAGTGAACATCGTTTTAGCGACAAGGGTGTTGAAATATTTGATTCACATATACGTCAAGGTCAACTTCCAGCACTAGTTGTTCCACAACGTCAAGCTGGTTATTACTTGGCTGGCAATGATATCGCATCTTTGGAAATCGCTTGCTTACCGAATTCCAATAATCTACAGTTTGTATATCGCAAACCACCCCGACAATAAAGAAGCAGCCATATATCCTTTCTTCCACTCTATGATCTTATTGGCCTTTGATATTCGTGGTGCATTCAAGGAGGTTAGCTCTAGTGTGTATGTGTTTACAAGAATGTTCTCAACCACCCCATGTTATTCAGTTTGACCAAGCATTGGCCTTGGTACCTGATGTTGAATCCAGGGCGGCAGTGATGCGATATAAATTTGACCAAGATCGACAATTGGCACTTGCGAGTCAGCTGTTACGACGTTATGTGTTTGCTAAATACTATGGGTTCGAGTGGGATAAAATTCGATTTGGGAGTATCACCAAGGGTGGTAAACCTGTACTACTGGTAACTATGGTTATCATTGGTGTATAAATACGTGATCACGAACTCCTTTTTATTTGACAGCATCCACAACAGTCATCATCATCATCCATATCAGCAGATGTGTCTTATGACTTTAACATCTCCCATCATGGACATTGGGTTATTCTTGCTGCCACTGATCAACCTGGCCATCACGTAGGCGTGGATGTTGTCACCATGGATACACCATCCTCCTCCTCCTTCTCCTCTGTGACCGATTTCATTGAATGCTTTCAACCACAGGCAAGTGATAAATGATAATGAAGCAAACCAATGGCGACTCATGTGCGGGGAATTATAATATGCAGCTATCACCACAAGAACAACACATGCTCCGACATCATCCGCATCCACTTGAAGCATTCTATGGTATCTGGGCACTGAAAGAAAGTTACACCAAAGCCATTGGCATAGGATTATATCATGAATTAAATCAACTCGACTTTTATAATTCAAAAGAGGTAAGCAACAATCATCCATGATAAGATCAACCCAAAACTAATTTAAGGATGAAAGGGGTTGATACAAATGGCCAATGCTGGTAAAGAACAACCCAGCTTAGGATTTCACATGGGATGGTTGGATGAAAGGACCTTGGCAGCAGTATGTTATAACAAGACCATTACCAAGGAATTGGATTCAATACAGATTGGGGATATCTTTCAAGGAACTATAGATCAACAGTTTAGGATAGTGACGCTGCATGATTGCATGAGTGTGAAATAACTTGCTTCAATAACATCACGTGCGGGGTATCTTTCTAGACAGTCTTTGCTTTCTTCTTTCTTGTTTCTTCCTTTACTACTTGCTTCGACATTCTTTCCTCAACTACAAAAATCTCCCATGGGATGTTGTGTCTCTCGAGCTGCTGATGACGATAATCCGCATAGGGCAGCTGCAGGAGGTACATGGTGGCTCGATGACTATTTTTTTTCTTATACCCTACTTGCTCACACACTGTTTCTTTTTAGGCAAACCCTTTAAACGAGCCAGTCTTTGTTGGACAGCGGATACACCTATTACTCGATCCCAACTCGAGAAACAACGAGAAACGTTTTGGGAAACAGCGCCTACTTTTGAGGTATTATTTATGATTTATATGAAAGCTTGACACTCATAGTATGAATAGGGACGACCGGAAATATGGCAAGCTATTCAAGCAGCAGTGGATACATCCGATATCACAATGGCCCAATCGATTCTTGATGCAGCAAATGTCATTATTCCTACTGGCAATCCATCAGAAGGATGTTATGATGGTAAGAAGAAGAAGAGGGGGGTTGTCAATAGGAGCATGCGTTAATATGCCATATTCAGAACTGGGTAATCGATATGTAATTCCAATGTACTGTCTTGTGGATCCAACCAATTTGGTGAATGATAATGAAGCTACCACTGCGGCAGCAATATCTCCTCCTTCTCCACCTACTGCTGGATCAGCATCCGTTGCACCTATTGATACTCCAAAACCACTTGTAAAGGAAAAGACATCCAATATTTCACTCGCAGGATCCGAAATGAGCTTGATCCCTATCACTGTACGCCTTTCTACTGCTCAAGATATCAAGGTTGATATCAGTCGTCATGATGAAACTGTCGCTTCATTACGCACACGCATTTTTATGCAAGCTGGAAACAACATTACACCTACAACACATACTATTCGTCTTATCTACTTGGGTCGAGTTTTAACAGATGAGGATAGGATCTTATGTGAAACAACAACAGCATCACCTTCATCAGCAGAATCTCACAAGACGTCAAGAACAGTTGTTATTGCTCAAGGTGCTATCATTCAAGCTCTTGTCTCCAAGATATGATCCTTCCATACCCTTCGTAGTAGTAGATAACTCTTTCCCCCATCTCTCTCTCATCAGTATTTCATCATAAAGTTACATCAAATTTATTGCTGTAAAGCTGTTGTAGTAGCCAGATTGGCAAATAATTCTACATTATGATGCAAGATTTGTTCATCTATTGAAAGTCGCTCAAAGGGTCGTCGCCTAGGTTGATAATGTCGTTTCCGATGATGATTGGACCATACCAATAATTCCTTTTCAAGATTATCCAACACCATACGATACGTGTTTATATGCCGATAGAGCCATGGATTGGAAGGAGAGCGCCATACCCAAATAGAAGCTGAATTAAGTGCCGCAAATGCTTCCATATCCCGCTTGCATTGATCATACGAGAATAATGGAATCTTCTTTTGACGCACAGACACAACCCATCCTTCTCTTTGAACTCCTGGATACTTGTTGTTATTGACATGCTGCCATCGACCTTGTTTAGGAGGTCGCACTTCAACTGCTACAAAGATACACACATCCTCTGTTGATGTTCTTTGTTGACTCGTCAACTTGAGATCCAGCATGGTCCAATCTTTATCATGTTGTACTGCTATAGGCACCGATTCTCGTTGTCCTACTGTTTTTCCAAGCATTCGCCACAAGCGTAGTCGATGGAAAGCTGCGTTACCAAGCAAGTAGTCTCGGCAATGGCGATGTACCACTAGCAATTCCGGGATCCAGCAGTGACGACGCAAGACATGGTCAAGTAATCGTTCGGATTGGTTCAACTCAGTAGCAACACACTCATCAAGCACCTTGTATATAACATCCCATACGAGTAGAGGTTGTGACATTTTTTATATATAAAAGAAAAAGAAGAATAGAACTTATGCAAAAAGAACACAGGAGGAAATATAGACTTTAATCACATGTGGGGGGTGGGAGAGAAAAGGCGTGTGAGAAAAAGGATAGAGTTTTTTTACTGTAATTGTTCAATGGCTAGCAAATAATGACTCTTAAGATCCGAGAGTTCTTTGTACTTTTGTTGCATACTACGTTCACGCTCAACCAATCGATCCACTTCAGATTGGGCTTGATCCACACGTGCAGGAATAGCGGCCTTTTCGGACATTTGAAGAGTGACAAAACTATTATACTCAATGCGCACGGCCTCTAATTCATCAGCTGCTTCCAGAATCTGTTGTGTCAACTTGTCAGATCGATTCATATAACCACCAAGTCGCACTTCAAGCTTCTTTTCAAGTTTGCCAGCTTGTGTAGCATCACGAATCATGGCTCGACGGTTACCCTAAAGTCACACGCTTAGAGATACAATGACTTTCATCCTGCTAGTTCCTTTTCTTACCTCGATGGTCTTTGCCATGCCTTGTGCTTTATCCTCTTCACTCTCAAATTTTGATGCAGGTACAAATCGATTGTGCTTGACAGAGAATAACATATTGCCATGGGTTGATTCCCAAATATCACCAAATGCATTGCTATCGGAAACCAGGTGCCACACAGCTGATTTGATATCCGTATCTTCGGGAATGTCATGTATCCTTCGGATCTCTTGGTCCAATTCTTTTCGTGCATCATCCAAAGTGGCTCGATCAAATTCTTCTTCAAGACCATCCAAATCGCCTAGACTCACAGCACCAGGTGCCACCTTACTGCCAACCACAGGATATTTGATTGTGTCGTGTTTCAATAAACGCATATACTCTTCTTGAAGCAATTGTTCAATCTCATCACTTGTATCCAATTTGACACTGGCTGGTACTACAACAGGTCGTGGCAATCCCATTTGTACTGCGAGTGATCGTCGTGCAAGGCGTTCTTGCTCTGTAGTAAAGTAACTCATTAGTATCATCTCTTCCTGATTTATTCTCTTCATACCTTGTTGTTCAGCTTGTTCCTTTTCACGCTTATCAATCTCGCTTTGATCTTCAACCTTGGTGTCCTTTTTTTCTTTTGGTTCGGTGTCATCCATCTCTGGTAGGCGAATCTCGTATTCATTTCTTGGTACAGGTAAACCAGCCAATCCTTGTCGCAAACTTCGCTTTGCTTCAACAGCAGAAATATCGGATCGTGGTGTTGATAAACCAGACGTGTCGGTACGTGGAGTAAGAAGTGGGTTGGGTGTTTGAATTTCAGCAACTCGTGGTGTTGCACCTTCAAAGCCAGTACCGCCTTCAGAAATGTGTAAAGGTGTATTTTCTTCACCAAGCAATGGAGTCTGTGTTGAAGTAAGAGCTCGAAGGTTTCTTGCCTCGTTCATAAGAGAATCAGCTACATTGACAATGAAATTAGATCCAAAAAAATAATTAAAATGATGATATCAACATACCATTTGTTGGTGCACGAGGTGTACGTGTAGGCAATGTTCGTGGAGTAGAGCTGAAATCTTCAACTAATCCACTTGTTGTACCTTGCTCTTCATCCTGTACAAGTAACTTTGCATTCTCGCTTGTTGTACCCGCCTTGACAATTGTCTCAAGTTCAGATTCACCAATTTGTGGAGCTGGTAAAACAAGTTTCCGTCGCTTAAAGATCTGTTCTTGCTCTTGAGCTTTGATGAGCTTAGCGTCTTTGGCTGGTACAAAACGACCTTGGTTGCCTTCAGGTTGTTGCTCCTTGTTGCCTGATTGTTTCGCTTTACGTTTCTTTTCCCGTTGTTTTTCCTCTTCGATATCAGCTCGACGACGATTCAACTTTGACAAGTGTACATTGGTCAATTTGCCAGGATCCACAGGACGGTTCTTTTCTTCCGTTGTATCATAGAAACCAAGTGGTACTGGCTTCTCAAAGGGAATGTCAGCATTGTAGTCCATGTCATGCTTTTTCTTTTTCATGCGTAAACTAAAACATGTCATGTTAATATATAGGTATCCATGGTGATGTTGCTATTGATACATACTGAATACCAGCAGCTTTGAGTTCACGACGCTTCTGCAATGATGCCAATCGACGTGCTTCTTCCAATTGTCGTTCTCTTGCTTTTCGTTTCGCCTTTTTACCCTGAGTATTAGCAAGACGTGCACGTGCTTCTGATAACATTTCTTTTTCATCTTCATCCATATCCACAGGATCAGGTCGTGCAGGCTTTGTTTCAGGCTCGGGATCCACTTCACCAGGTCGTAGGCGTCGTACATCATCAGCACTTGGACCGTGTTCAGGTCCTTGTGTACCCGTTAATCCAAGATCGGCACCAGCTTCTCTAGCTTCGGCTTCATCGAGCAATCGCTGATAACGTTCCAAACATTGTGCAGGTGTACGGCCAACAATGGGTGCAATGGTACGCCACTGTGTTGGCATCAACTTTGCAAGATGGAGTAATTTCTCGTCTTCTTCTTTGGACCATTCCGTCTATTCATATTGCATCAGTGTCATGTGTCATGGTGTATCAAGAAACACGCATGCGAACCTTTTTAATACTGGGATCGAGCCATTCGTACCATCTGGCTTTGCATTGCTTTGGTGTTTTGCGTACGAGCAATGACGAGATACGAGCCCATTGATTCTTGCCGTATTTACTGACAGCTGCTTTGAGAATCTCGTCTTCAGTGTTCTTCCAAATGCCACCCTTGATCAGCACTTTCATTGTTGCAGGAAATAGGAAAAAGTGAAGAAAACGATATGTTCTGAATGACAAGCTACTGGTCGCTGAATGTTTTTGTCAGCCGACAAGTTGTCGGTGGTGAATCCACTCAAAATCCTACCACAGTTTCAATGCATCTTACCCATAGCTACAGACTAGAATACCCTTATAGTGCTATATAAAACTAGATCTCCTTCAGCTGATTAAATGAGTTTATTTCTTTGAATGTGAATTGATCAAGTAGAATATTCATACAAGCAATATGTTAGGCTTAATGACATCGAAAGAAAGGACACTACAATTATTGTTCGATAGTGGGTTCTTTTTAATGATATGAGCAATGGATCATTACTTTCTTTATTGTTTCCAAGGTTACCAGAGATGCTTTATTTTTCTTCCTGGTCGCAGTGTATAGTGAGAGTGAGCTTGGCTTTCTATTCTTTCTGTGGATAGTTGGTACTGAGTGGGTGGTGGTGGAAGGTATGATGTCGTCTATGAAAAGTGATAATACATATTCAATCTATAGCACATATGCATCTTCTATCATGAATTAAATTGAGACAATCACGTACGGTTCATGTGCAGACTTGTATATCACAACGCACATGACCAACGTAACGATTTGCACACTTGATGCTTGGCATTGCATTGAAGTGTTTGTGCTTTGTGATGGAACAAAAATAGTATCCAATGATTAGCCCCTATGTGCAACAGACATTGACGTGATTAATGAAAAAAAGTGCGGTGCTCACCATTCTTTTGGACAAGGTCATCATTACCCTGCAGCCAATGCATATCTTTGCATTGACTGTATGTTATGTGGGGTGATAGAAGATGCCTATAATGTTCTCACATCATTCACTGAGCAATGGATATAAAGAGGAAAACGTGGTGTCAGGTGGGTAATGCTAACTTTAAATCTCCCTCCCTACGCTTTCATTATCCACACCGTGCGGGACATGTGCTGCATGTGGCAGTTACACACTATTGCCATAACCATTAAAAACGCTTCAAGTGAGAAAAGGAGTCGCATGCAGGGTGGCATATACGCTGGTATGCTCCTCCTTGTAAATGCGTATATAAACTAGAGGATTGCAGTAAGCAGGATTCAGTGTCACTTCTCTACTTTTTCACTCATTGTGTATGCTTATCTACGGTAAGAAGACAATAGGGCTTACTGCTACATTTACAAGCTGCTCACATCCAATTACATTTACTGCGTTCATAGCTGTCACCTTCATCCACTTTCTTGTGCTCTCTGTATTAGCACAACAAACCAGTTATAGTGTCATCTCATTGGTGAATGGTGATGCTGCTGGTATGGTTGTCGTTGTAGATGACAAGCCATATCCGCTGCACATTACATCGTCATCCACCCTTTTGTTTTCTGGTACAGCTCCACATCCTGAGAAAGGCTACCATTATGCAAAAGTCGATTCCACTGGAAATATCCTTGAAAACGAGCCCTTTGATCGGAAACCATTTGACGGCGATGCTACACCCAACGAGCACTATAACCGAACATGGAATACCTGGAAGATCTCTCAACTACCCCAAGTATTGGATCCATTGCCAGTTATCCACCGCATTGATAGCAAGTTGCATATTGACGGCGAGATCCCTACTATCCACATTACTGGTGATGATCAAGCCATTCAAAATATGCACAAGCATGACAAGGATGACATTCAAGTGAATACTACAATGACCTATATCAGGTAAGAATGAACACCAGAAAATAAATAATCAGGAACATCCTGTATTAACCAGCAGCAGCCTTCATGATGTCCAAACATTTTCCGGTGTTGAATTTGAAATCTCTGGTCGTTTCTCACGTGAAGCTTCGAAACTTGCATACAACCTTAAGCTTCCAAAGAAGACTTATCTTTATGGTTACCGCCGTTTGAAGCTTCGATCATTAGCAACCGATCCTTCTTATATTCGTGAAGATTTGGGATACAAGATGTTGGCTGCTGCAGGTGTACCAACCACCGATACCAGCTATGTCAGGTACAACTTCATCCTTCTCTTGATATGCAATTCAATACTTATCCTTCTCATTGTTTCACTTAGAGTGTATGTCAACAATCAACCACTTGGGCTGTTTGGTTTTATTGAGAAATTCAAAAACCCCTGGTTACGCAATGAATTCGCTGATGGTATTAAGGACTACCAACAAGGCACATTATATCAAGGCAAATACACGAATGCCAAAGCAGAGCTTCTCGGTGGTCGTATCTCAGATCTCAGTTACTATGGTGATAAGGAGAAACCTTATACCTTGGGTGAATACAAGATAGCAGAAGATCCATCAGAAGGTGAATCCAATTATTCAGCCCTTATCGAGTTGACCAAATTCCTGGACAAGGCACCATCTACAAAGGAAGCATGGGACGCACGCTTTGACATGGAGAGTGTGTTGAGAGGGTAAGGGATAAATAATATTTCCAAAGTCAGTTTCTCATTTTGCTGTATCATCCCTTGTTAGAATGGCGCTTGAATTCTTGCTAGGGTTTGCTGATGGATATCTTACAGTGGCTGATAACTATTATGTCTACCAGACATCTCCCAACAGTACCAAATTCATCTTTTTGCTATGGGACATTGATCTCAGTCTTGGATCCACCTCACTCGTCAAACTATCACAAATGGAATCTGGTGATTGGCACGAATTTACAAGTACGATAACAAAGCGTCCTCTTATGAAATTCCTTCAAGTGCCTGAATATGCAAGCCGGTTTGATCAATTAATACAAGAGCTCAATGACAAGTTGATGAATATCGATGTTATTGGCCAGCGCATTGATGAAACAGCAGCCATGCTGAAAGAGGATGTTGAATGGGATAAATCGTGCTCACGTGTCAGCCATGTCGGTTTGCTCAACTACAATGACCTGGCTGTGCTGGCTCATGCATTTGGCTTCATGAAGAGCGTAGATCTCGACTTTCACACTGTTCGCGACTTTAACCAACGGCAGCGCCATGATGATGTTGACTTTATGCAAGCTGTCAATGGTCCTACTGGTTACAAACACTCTTTGGTTGGTCTCAAGGAATTCATCAAGATCAAACATCAAAATGTTGCTGGTCACTATCATAGCGAGCAATAGAGCATTCATCACCTTTACTGTATTACGCATCATCATTCTTCAGTAATAACAGCACTCGTACACACTATTGTCAAGTGCGTATCTTACAAACATTCAACACTATACATTCTTGTCATGGCTTCTATGTCATGTACTGTTGTTGCTAGGTTGTCCACGCACTTAGGATTTTATTAGCTGATTGGGAAAATGCATGATGTTATAAAGTTTGGTTTAGGAGTTACGCTCGTAATACACTTATTCAAGCACTAGAAGCTTTGTTCCCATAACCAACTATTCTTCCAGTAATAATTGCACTGCCCATGACACCATATTTTGCTATCGCTTTGGGTGTCACTTTATCAAGCAGCCTAGTGATACTGAAGATGATCATGCATATAGCTTTGTGTACAAAAGGAAAAGCATCTTTGGCCAATTAGCAAGAAACCAAAAATACATGGCATCCATGCAGCCATACAAACTTAATAATACCTCTTTTGACAATGCGCCTTGAATGCATCGAATAATCCCCGTTTTTCATCTCGCAACCCAACGCCAATGCCAAATACATCATAGGGGGAGACAACGGTTCTGCAGTTGAGTTTAATCGTGATCGTTCCCAGTTCCGATATCGTGCATAGTGAAACCATCATCAACCTGTCATTGCACTTTCAAATGAGAGTGCGATTTGAGTACAGTAAATACATTATAATGAGAACACAATCATGGATATCAAAAATGGCATGCATGCATCAGTAGACGGTTTTTCCACGATTTGTACAAACCATTCCGTATTACGTACAAGAAGTGTGCCATGCGACTCTGCAGATTCAGGGGCTAATGATGCCCCCTTGTTATCGCCGATGGAAAATGAGGATGGCACACGCAGATTGTCATAGTTATAATGGCGTTCTACTTCTTGTGAATATATATAAAGTATGACGAGCGGTAGCAAATAAGCTACTGTGTCGCTTGAACCCCTCCTTACTGCGATCTCTTATACTACGTGAATGCTTGTTTATGGTAAGTGGGTCCGATCGGGCTTACTGCTCTGCTTACACCACTCTCACATCAAATCGCACATTCCAAATAGTCGTTGCATTCGCCTACTTCTTTGTGTATTCTGTGATAGCACAACAAACCAGTTACAATGTCATTTCATTGGTGACAGGCAGTGATGCAGCTGGTATGGCTGTCGTAGTTGATGACAAGCCATATCCCATGCAACAGGATACATCATCTTCTCTCTTATTTGCTGGTTCAGCTCCCCTACCACAAAAAGGATATCACTATGCAAAAGTCGATTCTACTGGAAACATACTTGAGCGTGAGCCATTTGATCGGAAACCATTTCACGGTGATGCTACACCCAACGAGCACTATAACCGAACATGGAATACTTGGAAGATACCCCAACTACCCCAAGTCTTGAATCCATTGCCATCTGTTCATCGCATTGACAGCAAGCTACATATAGATGGCGAGATCCCCACTATCCACATTACTGGTGATGATCAAGCGATCCAAAATATGCACACGAACGATGAGAAGGATATCAAAGTGAGCATCAGCATGACCTATATTAGGTATATATATGCATTAGAGAATAGTGTAGAACACCATACTGATTCGAAATAGTCTACATGATGTCCAAACATTTTCCGGTGTTGAATTTGAAGTCTCTGGCCATTCCTCACGCCAAGCTCCTAAACTCGCATACAATCTTAAGCTTCCAAAGAAGACTTATCTTTATGGTTACCGCCGTCTCAAGTTACGATCGTTAGCAACCGATCCTTCTTATATTCGTGAAGATTTGGGATACAAGATGTTGGCTGCTGCAGGTGTCCCAACCACCGATACCAGCTATGTCAGGTACAACTTCATCCTTCTCTTGATATGCAATTTAATATTTACCCCTCTCATTGTTTCATTTAGAGTGTATGTCAACAATCAACCACTTGGGTTGTTTGGTTTTATTGAGAAATTCAAAAACCCCTGGTTACGCAATGAATTCGCTGATGGTAATAAGAACTACCAACAAGGCACATTGTATCAAAGCAAAAGCAAAGAAGGTGGTGCCTTGGGTCTTTTCAGTGGTAATCTCTCAGATCTCAGCTACTATGGTGACAACGAGCAAGCTTACTTGTCACAATATAAGATTGCCGAAGATCCATCAGAAGGGAAACCCAATTTTTCGGCCCTTATCGAATTGACTAAATTCCTTGAAAAGGCATCATCCACAAAAGAAGCATGGGACTTTCATTTCGACATGGAGAGTGTTATGAGAGGGTAAGTATCATGGCGAGCGTATAATAATCATTGCCAGTTTCATCTCAACATAGCTATTGAATTGCTTAGAATGGCCCTTGAATTCTTGCTCGGACTTGGTGATAGCTACTTGACAGCATTCAATAACTACTATATGTATCAAACAGCGCCTGACAGCTCCAAATTCATGTTTTTGCTGTATGACATTGATCACTGCCTAGGATCCACGCCTTTTGTTAAAATGTCACAGATTGAAGCAGGTGACTGGCATAAGTTTACAAATGAGATGACAAAGCGTCCTCTTATGAAATTCATTCAAGTACCTGAATATGCCACACGCTTTGATCGATTGATACAGGAGCTCAACAACAAGTTGGTGGATCTTGATGTACTTGATCAACGCATTGACGAAACAGTTATGATGCTAAAAGAGGATGTTGCATGGGATAAATCATGCCCACGAGTCAGCAATCCAAATTTCGCGAGCGATGATGACATAGCTGCAATGAAGGGAAACCTTAGTCAAGTAAAGAGCGTGAATTTGGATTTCGACACGTTCTATAACTATAACCAACGAGTGCGTGATGGCAATATTGCTTTCATGGAAGCTGTCAATGGACCTACAAGCTACAAGGCTTCTTTGGTTGGCCTTAAGGAATTCATCAAAGCCAAGCATCAGAATGTCATTGATCACTATGATCGCAAATAACATCATCTGTATTTTATCATCTCTACTCATTCTTTGATGATATCATCATTTATTATACGTCGCATACTAAAGAACAATGTGCTTTACCATTCATTATAACAACTATATCATCCCTATCTTCTCCTTCCCAACATACCAGAGTATCTTTTTTTATAGTTTGAAGCTTAACATTATATCACCACAGCGTCCGTTTCAATAAATCTATGATACAGCCGATTACCAAAATCCAATGTGCTGGCGTATCAATCACTGCTTCGTTTAACACTGATTCAGATACACTTCTATTGCAGTATATTGAAATGATGTGCAAACGCCAACAAGTAGAAGGCCCAAGTCACCGATAGATCTCCACAGGAGAGCGTATGTAGTGATACCCCCTACATATCTGCTTACCGTTTTTCTACCCAGCAGTTTCAGTGAAAGCACATTATATGCACAAGCCAACTCACGTGCCACATTCACAAGGTAGCATCGTTCAGTATCATTTCTGAAACGAAGATTCCTTTGCAGAGGATGCATCATATCCTAGCTCGGCAATGTAATCCTTTAGGCTAACTGGGCTAACACGTAATCTGACAGCATGCGTTTGCTTGTTCCTTTGCCTTGGAATCAGTTTTTGACAGGTTCACCCGACTGTTGATATCACAGGCAATATCGATATATATACATGACTATCATTGCGATACCGGTGATGATGTCAATACCATGAAAGTTACTATAACCACAATCAGCTTGTTTATGCTAATGCTGAAAACAATATCATATGAATGTTGGACATAGTTTGTATAGAAGTAAAGGCTTCGCTTCATGCTTTCTTTGTTGTGGACTGGAGATCACTATGCAAACAACTGATGTATCATCTAATTCTCAAATGTTTCAGCAGTTCCCCTGGAATAAGAGGACATGATGCAGGGTGATGTTTATGATAGTACAACGTTTCTTGCTTACATATAAATCACGGATTGCAATGAGCCGTTTTTTGCATACCGATCAGCTTTTACTGAGAATGTTGATTTACGGTAAGCATAGCGTTGTACTTTTGCTCTGTTTACATCCATCTCACATCATATTGCGCCTTCCACATACAAGTCATTGCATTAGCACAATTTTTTGTGCTCTCGGTACTAGCACACCATGTCAAGTACAATGTCATCTCATTGGTCACAGGTGATCATGCCATTGGTATGGCCGTCGTAGTAGATGACAAGCTATATCCCATGCAACAGGACACATCTTCTTCTCTTTTGTTTTCTGCTGAAGCTCCACACCCTGTGAACAATTATCACTATGCGAAAGTCGATTCCACTGGGAACATTCTTGAAAGCGAGCCATTTGAGCGGAAGCCATTTGAAGATGATTCCACAGTCAACGAGCATTATAATCGAACATGGAATACCTGGAAGATATCCCAGCTACCCCAAGTCTTGGATCCATTGCCAGCTATCCATCGTATTGATAGCAAGTTGCATATTGACGGTGAGATCCCAACTATCCATATCACTGGTGATGAACAAGCTCTTCAGAATATGCACAATCATTATCTAGACGACATCCAAGTGGATACTACAATGACCTATATCAGGTATGAATGTACAC